>CM064538.1:2716590-2741756 GCA_032716605.1 Paralithodes platypus | reverse complement strand
TCATGCTATGGAGATCGTCAACTCTTTTAAGTATCTGGGCAGTGTGTTGAGTAAAGATGGGACTATGGATGAAGAGGTGCGGGAGAGGGTACAACAGGGGAAGAGGGTTGTAGGAACGCTAAAAGCAGTAACAAAAAATAGGGTGGTCAGTATGGAAGTGAAGAAGTCCTTGCATGACAGTGTGGTAACCCGACACTGACTTACGGAAGCGAAGCATGGACGTTGGTTGAGAGACTCAGACCAAGAGTGAGAGCAGTGGAAATGAATTACTTAAGGAGTGCGTGCGGAGTTACATGGAGGGATAGACAGACTAATGAGGAAGTAAGAAGGAGGTGTGGTGTGGAGGTAGATGTGCTGGAAAGTGTGAAAAGGAACAACTTGAGATGGTTCGGCCATATGGAACGTATGGAAAGCGAGAGAATGACTAAGAGGGTGTATGAGAGCGAGGTGGAGGGACAGAGGGGGAGAGGTAGACCGAATATGAGGTGGAAGGATGGAGTGAGGAAGTACATGAACGAAGGTGGTGCTGGTTGGGGGGAGGGGCGTCGACTGACTGGGGACAGAGGTGCAGGGGGCCGGTTCGTTCGTGGCCACCCCTTCGGGGATCACGGCGTCAGGCAATAGATAGATAGATAATAAATGAGTGGAACAAGCTACCAAATAATGTAATTGCCAGTACTGTACATCTATCAATATGTTTAAGAACCGACTCGATGCCCAACTGAGAATAACAGGAGTATTTGTTAGTAGTCTTGGCAAATCCAACGTCAAGGCTATTAACCTAATTGCAATGACGACTTGTCTATTTTGACTGCTATGTCGTCATTCCAACCGCGGTTAAAAAGAAAACGTCTAGAGTCTACTCCTTATCGTGCTCTAGGAGACGTTGTACATTAACCAAAACTACCACCGAAGGTGAAAAAAGCATAGAAGAGAAGAAAAAGGGGTTTACCTTAGTTACCGCTTAAGGCCCATCCTGTGTTCCGTCATGTGCAGATCCCTGTCGAACGTGCGCATGAGCGACCCTCTCTTGTTATCATTTTTTCACGCGCTCCATTGAATGCAGTCGCTTTTGTTGTGCTCCTTTAATTCACCCTGTTTAGGTTCGTTTCGGCTTATCTGGCCTTCTTTTTTGTTAGACAGATGTTACGTGATCTAGGGCACACGTAAATGGGCTCCTCAGTGTGTTTAATGGAGACGCGTGTGGAAATAGCTACCGAAGGTACGGGGGCGCCTGGCGTTCCTCGTGTGTGTTTTTCATTCCTTTCTCTTTTCATATTCTTTTTTCCTGTTAGTCTGGGCATAGTTTAGCTTTTAGCTTATTTTAGCCTAGCTTGTTTCTCGTTCAGGAATTGCTATGCCCCTATGAGTTTTCATATTTTCATAGCCTAGGTGTACAGTTGGTTCACGATCTGAGATTTCGTGGTGGCGGTGCTGTTTGTAGGGTTTGTGTCGGCCGCATTATTAGCGTTATTCCCGAGTCCCCCCTTTCGAGCCTTCACTGTGTCTCAAGGGCCTGGGCGCTTGGTGGGTCGTGTTATCCTGTGGTACCCCACCGGGGCCCCTCCCTCACACCACAGGGTTTTTCGCCCCTGACACATTCTCTCCTCACGGCTAGGCCACCCTTTTTCTCGACAGTTTCATTTACTGGTTTTTTGTGTTCCCTTCCTGTTTTCACCTCCATCCTTTCATACCCTTTTGCCCAATCCTGGGGTACCCTACGGGGGCCCCTGTTTGTGCCAAACCACCCTTCCTGCCACTCTCCTCATGGGCTTTGCTCTATCTCTGTGGGTTGGGTGGTTTCCTAGGGGATGTGCCTCCTCTCCCCTGGTGTGTCTTCCTTGCCTCTCCCTTGACCGGTTGAGTCAGGATATTATCAAGGAAGACACTGCTCAGCTTGATGGCCATCGTCGCTTGGAGTTCATAATGGAGATGACGCTTTTTTCTGGGCCTCTTTTGGTATTCCTAGAACGCTCCTCTCGCTTTTTTCGGCGCCGGACCATCTCGGCCGGTCCCGCAAATTTGCCGGGTGCTCGATTCGGTCCTCTGGGCCATTTCGGTTCCCCGCAAATTTGCGGAGATCGTTGGGGGGTCCCGCGAAATTGCAGGAGGGTGGTGTCGGTACGGTTATGCCTCCATTGGCCCGCAAATTTGCGGTAATAGTTGGCTTTCACTATTGACTTTTGTTATGTCATCTTGTTGCCTGATACTATATTGGTGTAAGCACTTTACTGGTGTTATAGGCCCTGCATGTAAGATGTTGAGTGGTGGTTAACACTTTCTCCATCTTTGCAGGTTCTGCTAGTGCTCTTCCGCCTCGGCCGCCCTCCTCACCTACCTCTGTGCTCCCAGTTTAGGGTGAGTACGGATACCTGTTTGCATGTGTGTTCCTGTTTCCCCATGCTCCTTCCCTGGTTCTTCTTGGACATTCTCTCCACTTACTCCTTCGACGTGCTGATTATGGTGTGTGTTCTTCTAGTGCAGGTAGGCTGCCTTGCTTCCGCCTTGGTTGTCGCTCCCCGTGCTTGGAGAGCCACAAGTCCTGCTTGCGCCACTCGCTCTGTGTGTCCTCTACGGCCTACCTCCCTGCTCTGTGTGGCACGTGTCTGGCCCTGGTGGTTGTGCTGCTCCATGGCACTGGTTCCTCGGCGGCTGTGGCCTCCTGCTTCCCTTCCGTCGGTGTGGACGATGGTCTCCCGCCACATTAGGACTGTGGGCCACCGTTCCCCGGCCTTTGTTGGCGACCGGATCCGCGTCGCCCTGGGTATCCCTGACCCGACTGACGGCCATTTACCTGGCCCTCTCCCTGCTCGGGCACTCTCCCCTGGGTCCCGCAGCCGGTCGTCCCATCGTCGGGGGGTTTCCCCGGCTCCGTCCCCGCTCTCGCTCGCCTTGTCGTCCTCCTGATCGCCTTGACGACGCCCATCGCCCTCGTCATGGTTCTCGCCCTGAGGCCGGGGTTAGCGGCTCTGCCCCTGTGCGCCCTCCCCTGGCCTCTACGGATAGGGGCTCTACTCCCTTCCGCCCGCTTCCCCAGCCCAGACGACTTCCTCTTACGTTGTCCTCTCCGCGCGCGGTTGTTCATGCTGTAGCTGGCCCTCTGCTCCCTCCTCCTACACTGTCCAGGAGGGTCCGCCTGGATGTCGTTGCTTCTCCTACTTCACCTGCTTCAGTGCCTATTCTTACTTCACGGTCTCGTCCCACGGTGGTGGTCCCTCCCTCCTCCGCCTCGGTGTCGGGCCGCCCTGTTATCTCAGCCCCGGGGATCCTTGCTCTGTTTCCCCCCACGGCTCCTGGCCTCCTTTCACCCGGCCAGCCTTCCCACTCCCGTCGTCCTGCTCCTCCTCATTCTTCTCTTCCTGACCTTCCCTTACCGTCTCGCCAGGGGGGTACCCCTCCTCTTGCCTCGGTGGGGTTTCGCGAGGTTTCGGGGTCCCCTTTCTCAGGAGCTGATGTGTCGCTGGAAGAGGGGAATGGTGCTGTTTCCCCCTCGGCCGTTCGTGATCGGGGACGAGTCCCTCAACGGCGACACAACCGTCGTCGCTCGCCTTCCTTGGGCCGCGACGCTGCTGGTTCGTGTCGTGGGTCTCGCTCCCGCTCACGCTCGCCCCTGCGGGCCGACCAATCTGGGGGGGGGTAGCCTCTCTCGGATCAATTGTCGGCTATGCAGGGCTGGGTTGTGTCACGCTTCGACGGGCGCTTGGAGTCGATGGAAGACTCCCTCTTCTCGCCCTTCTTGGCGGTGCCTCACCCTCAGCACCTCACCCTACCTACCCCTGCTATGGTCCCCCTCCCTTCTGCAGGCCTACGCTCTGGTCAGGCTTCAGCCGCACTGACATCCTTCCGGCTGTTCAGTCCCTGGCTGTGTTGACGGGTCTGTCCTCCTAAGGGACAGGTTTGTGCGACGCCGGTACGCCTGGCTTAGCCGTCATGCTCGGTCACCCTCTCCCATTGGAGGCCTGGTTTGCTGAGGCCTTCGACTTCACACACCGATCCGTCGACGGCTCTCCTTCCGTCCCTCCCCCGGAGTCGTCCCTGATTTTGCCTCCTCTTGTGTCTGTCGGCGGGTTGGACGGCGCGTTCTGGTCCTGGATGAGCGCGCCCGTTCTTGAACTTTGTTCTATTGCTACCCCGTTCTTCTCTCACCCGGATCAGCCCTCTGTCGCCAAGGTTTTTCCCTTGCGACGGAGGGTGACGGACTTATTGTCTCGTCTTTAGGTTCCCTCCAGACGTCTGTTCACCACCTGCGGCTTTTCGAGGCGTCTGCGCCAGGCGATCTTCGCGAGGGTTTGGACCGCGTTGAGCGGGTCCACCTTCGGCTCGCGGTGACTTTGGTTCCCGAGCTGAAGGCGGTTTTGTGCGCGGCAACTCGGCACCGCACGACGGTACGGTCTTCGTTCTGCCGGCCGGCCCCCTTGGTTATTCGTCAGGGTTTGTTGTACTCTGCGCTATATACGTCGGGGTTTTTTTACGCAGGATGCTTGGGAATGCTCCGCTTCTCTGTCGGCGGCCCCTGCTTCCGCCACACGACGCCGTGCTGTGTCGTTACGGACCCTGCTTACGTCACGCACCGACGCGCTGTGCCGCGCGCGGGGTTTTCTCAGTCCCGTCCTTCTGCCGGTCCTCTTCGGGGTGCTGCTGCAAGTGCTGCCGCCTTGCCCGGGCGCAAGACTGGGACGTTGCTGGCCAGTGCTTCGGTTCCGCCTCGCACTTCTGTTCTTGCCCCTTTCATCCCCTCTGTGTCGGGGCTGGCCGGCCTTCCACTTCCGGCCGCCTTTCGTAGGGGTCAGCCCCGCGCCGGCCTTGGGTTGGGGTGGCCCGCCCTTTTCGACGAGGTTGGGGGGGGGCGGGGGTAGAGGAGGTCAACGTGGCGCTCATGCCCGCACGGCCCGTACCGGGGGTACCTCCACGTCAACACAATGTGTAGTTCTCTGGGTCGGCCTCCTTGTTCTCCTTCTCGCCTGGGCGTACCGGGTCGCTCCCCTCCTCTCGGGTGCTCCCTCGGGTTGTTTTCGCCCTTGCGCCCCTCGGTAGCCGCGAGGGACGTTGGGAGCGGCGGGTTGCGCGGAGGGTTCTCACCTGGAGGTGGACGTCCGGACCCCCACTCCGCTCTTGTCACCGACAACGGCCCATCTCTTCAGAGGTGGCCCACGTGTTCACTTCCATGCCCGAGCTGGGTAGCGTCGAGGGAGTTGACCGCCGGTCACCCGGTTTTCCTCTCCCGTGTCTTTCTGGTTCCGTCGCCGACCTGCGACGCGATGCGACCGGTGGTGGATCTGTTGGCCCTCAACGGGCACATCGTGCACACACGGTTTCGGATGCTGCCGATACCCCTGGTACGCCTGGCCCTGTGCCCTCTGTCGTGGGTAGTGTCGCTGGCCCTCCAGGATGTGTCTTGGCTCGTTCCTCTCCATCCTCGCTTCCAGCGATTCTTGGCCGTTCGGACTTCCGATCGTGTGTTCCTGTTCGACGGCCTTCCCTTCGGTCTCCACATCGCGCCGCAGATCTTCTCCGCACTGGTGGGGCAGGCTCTGGGTCCTCTCCTCAGGAGCGGGCTCCAGCTCCTATTTTCCTTGGCCGTTTGGTTGGTAGTTTCCGACGCCCTAGGCCTGTGCATTGGCGACGCCCTCACAATCGTTCGCGACATCGCACGGTTAGGGTTCCCCTTCGATGTTCCCAAGTCACGCTTGACCCCGTCGCGTGTCGTGCCATGGGTCGGTCTCGCATGGGTTTTGTCCGGCGCTACGGTGACCCGGGGTCTGCCGGCCGCGGTGCACCTTCGGTGGACGGTCCTCGCCGTGTTGCACTCGGTCTCCCTCCCGGGGTGGCTCTGGGACTCGTTCGTGGGTTCGCTGCATTGGGCCGCTCTGCCCCTTCCATTAGGGAGCCTCTGGCTACGCCGCCTCCTCCTCATGGGCACCGCGGTGTTTCCGTTGCCCCTATGGATCGGCTCCTGCCGCTCCCGCGTACCGTTCGCCGGCGCTTCGGTCGCTGGGTTGCTCGGGGCTCGCTCTTTGCGGCTGTGCCCTGGACCGACCCCCCCGCCGACGGTCTGGGTAACCACAGATACGTCGAGCGAGGTTGGGTGAGGTTCCCAATCGAACCTGGGACGTCCACTTCCCGGCAGATGGGTGGGTCTCCCTCCTCTTACCTGTCTATGCCCTCGGATTGTTGGTTCCTTTGTTCTTCCTGCGGGTCCCCGCGCTGGCCCTTCGGGGTGAGTCGGTGGCCTTCGGGGTGAGTCGGTGGCCTTCGGGTTGGACACTCAGACAAGCTGTCCCCTGTTTCCTTATGCGGGGGTCCTCCAGGTCGTTGACTCTATTAGGGGTCTCGGTGGAGTTGTTCTTCCTCGCGGACCGACACCCCTTCTCCTTGCATGCCTCCTCCCTGCCCGGGCCTGCCACCCTTTGGGCGGCCGCCCTGTCGAGAGGGCAGGGCGTTCTTGTAGAATGGGCGATGAAACGGACTGTGTTCGCCGACCTCGCGGCTTCCTGAGGTGTTCCGGAGGTCGCCTTGTTCGCATCGGGGGTGCCGCGCCAGTTGCCTCTGGACCTCTCCCTCCGGCCTTGCGCTCCGGGGGGGGTCCGGACGCTTTCATGGTCGCCTGGTACTGGTGGCGGTCGATATCCATTTTTCCGCCACCAGACGCGCTGTTGATGTGCCCGGTCTTCGCGAAGCTGCGGCTGTACCACGGCTGCGTCTGGCTCCTCGCGCCTCTGTGGCCGGCACGGACTTGGTCCGCCCGGTTGCCGCGGTGGTGCCCGGGTCCGGTCCCTCTACCTGTCTCCGGCTTCCACTTGGGCTAGGTTGGGGTCCTGCGGACCTCTTTGGCCTTCGCATCGTGCTTGTTCATGAGGCACGGTGGCTCCCGGTCCCCGGCCGGGCCCTGACTGACTTCCTGCAGCGTTCCTGGCCGTCTTCTCCTTGGGGGCCTTACGGGTCCCGCTGGAGGTTTTTTACTAGGTGGCTACAGGCCACTCGCCTGCCAGTTGGCTCTCCTTCCCTCGTCCTACGCTCCTTGTTTCACCTCTTCCGTACACGTCGCTTTCCAGTCGACGCTATACGTACCCACTTGTCTGCCGTCCGGGGGGTTCTTTGGGTCCGTCGCTGGGCTGGTCGTTCCGCCACAGGTGCTGGATTCCTTCCTGACGGCTGCCTTCCGGGATTGACCGCCTCCGCGCCAGGTCTCTCCGCTGTGGGATCTGGGGCGGGCTCTGGTCCTTCTGGCTTCCCCCACGTATACAAGGGCCGCTACGCCGGTTCATTGCTCGGGCGTCCACTCTTCCTTGTCGCTCTGGCCACTGGGGATCGGGTGTCTGCACTAGCGGCATTGTCACGGCCCCGGGACTGCGTCCGATTCTCCCCGTCCTTGCATGGCGTCTCGTTCGCCTCCTCCCCACCTTTTGTTACCACGCATGGGAGGGAGGCCCCCGTTTTCCAGCCTTTCGCCGTCCAGGCTTTACGGCGTGGGCATCCTCGCCATGTGTTGTGCCCGGTGTCAGCCTTGCACTCCTCTGTTGCGTCTGTGGCGCCGCCTTCGGGTACTGCTGTGTGGGTGTCTCCTCGGACAGGTGGGAAGCTCTAGCAGGTGCAGCTGGGCCGCCACGTTTGTCGGACCGTTCGTGCCCGTCACCCTGTTTGTAGGGGTTCTGCGCGCGATGTCAGATCCTTTGCTGCCTCCTTCCGGTTCCTGCCACGTCGATCCTTCCCTGCCTTCGCCTCCGCGGTTTTGTGGTCTTCTATCAATTCCTTCATCTCCTACCTCTCCGTGTCCAGTGTTCGACCCCCTCGGCCGGTGATTGCTCTCGGGGGTCGTGTTTCCTGGTGCTCTGGCGAAGATCCCTGGTCTTCCCCCCTTGTCCCTCGTTCTTTTCCTTTGTTTTATTTGACAAAGGGGGGGGGGGGGGGTGTATGGGTTTGCAACACTGGATTGCAAGTTTGGGATTATGTATTGTTCCAGTACATAAGTGTTTTTGCCACATTGAAAATTGTGTTTTGTTCTTGTGTTCAGTGTTTTTGTTGGTTTTTGAAGAAAAGGGATTTTGGGTACAGTACCTATTTGGTTTCAGACAAGTCTATGTTTTTGCATTACTATGAATGACGGGCATGTGTTAAAACTGTTCTTTTTAGCTACTCCTCAGTTTTTCACTCTTTTATTAAACTCTCTTGTTTACATTGTGTCTTTGTCATTCGTAATTTTGTTTTATGCATTGGTTTTTTTGGTAGGTTGGGCTTGGATGTCCTCCTCCTATTTGTTATGCAGCCTTGACGTTGGATTTGCCAAGACTACTAACAAATTGGGAGGTTTGACGTACCTCCCAACCTACCAAATAGGAAAACCTACTATTTGGTAGTAGTCTTGGAAAATCCAACGTACATAATACCCTCCCTCACGCCGGACCCCTGCCCATCCGCGTTCTTCTGCTGACGTGAGATGTGATAACAAGAGAGGGTCGCTCATGCGCACGTTCGACAGGGATCTGCACATGACGGAACACAGGATGGGCCTTAAGCGGTAACTAAGGTAAACCCCTTTTTCTTCTCTTCTATGCTTTTTTCACCTTCGGTGGTAGTTTTGGTTAATGTACAACGTCTCCTAGAGCAAGATAAGGAGTAGACTCTAGACGTTTTCTTTTTAACCGCGGTTGGAATGACGACATAGCAGTCAAAATAGACAAGTCGTCATTGCAATTAGGTTAATAGCCTTGACGTTGGATTTTCCAAGACTACTACCAAATAGTAGGTTTTCCTATTTGGTAGGTTGGGAGGTACGTCAAACCTCCCATTTTAAAAGTGATTAGTACCCCCCCCCCCCCCCGGATCGTCTGGAGGCTCTGTGAGATTCCTGAGAGTCGACATGGAGGCTTCAGCCAAGGCCTGCCGGCCGATACGATACGGAGGTCTATGGTAACTCTGTCTCTGTCTCTCTCACACACCTGCCTAGCTTATGGATTGTTGCATCGCCAGGCCTTGTACGACAGGGCCTCTGACATCTTTTTACGCTCCTCTTCGTTCTTGGACTCTGATTCTCTGTCTCTCTCCTTTATTCTCTCTTTCTCTTTTTATATTTTTATTCTCTCTCTTTTTCCTCTATCCTCTTTTTCTCTTTCTGCTTTATTCTCTCTCTCACTCAGACCCATTCACTTAATCTCTCTTCTTACAGTTTCTTACAGTAGATCCTCTGGAAAAAGGCAAACTATGCCTGTGTATCCAGCTCAGTACCAGTACTTGCACTGCTGCGGTCGTTCACGGTGTTGGCGGCGGCGGTAGCAGACGCAAAATTTTTACTATTCTGTATTTTTGTTTTATAATCAAACTTCAAATCTTGTCTTCCCCATGCTTTATCAAGATTACTTTCAAACTCCCTTATTGATTCGGAATCGACTACATACTATTTACTCTCTATTTTTTATTTCTCTCTCTCTCTCTCTCTCTCTGTCATCTTCCCACTGGTAATAATGGTATGAAACTACTGACCAAAAAGGCAAAACTAGACATAACCAAGAACTGTAATAAATGAATGTAACAAGCTGCCAAATGATGTGGTAGGCAGTACATCTATTAACATGTTTAAAAAATGACGATACTCAGCTTAAGAGAACAGGAGTCTATTAATAATTACAATTTTAATCCCTCCAACCCATGAATTATAGTATTTTAAGTAATGAAATCCCTCTTAATGAACTCGCCCTTAACCGGACCGTCTGGAGGTTCTGCGAGAGATTGAGTCTTCGTGGAGGCTCCAGCCATGGGCCTGCCGACCTGATATGGTCTGAGGGTCTATGGTAAGTCTGTCTTTCTCACTCACTCTGTCTGTCTCTCACTCCCTTTCTCTCTCACCCGCCTAGCTTGTGGATTACCACGTCGCCAGGCCTCATAGGACAGAGCCTCAGACATCTTTCTTCACTCATCCTCGTTTTATTCACTCTTTCTGTCTGCCTGCCTCTCTCGCACACTCACACTCTCACTCTCTCTCTCTCACCTGCCTAGCTTGTGGATTGCCGCGTCGCCAGGCCTCGTAGGACAGAGCCTCAGACATCTTTTTCCGCTCCTCCTCGTTCTTGCGCTTCAGGTCTTCCAGGCGGCACTTGAGCATCTCCACCTGTTGGGGAATTACACCATCAGAAATAATTTACAGATTCCATACAGACTATTTAACAAACATATGTGTATTCTAATAAGGGAGATAGCTAGATACAGATAGAAATAAATACAGTACATTGAAATATTTTGGCGCGCTTATACAGGTAAATACGCAAAAAAATGGCCTACAGTAATCTAGGTTCTATATATATATATATATATATCCAGCAGCAGTAGTCGTTGTTATCTTGCGATGGGTGAAGACTAGAAGTCTCTAGACCAAGTGGTTTAGTTTTTATGATGAAAATAAGTACTGTAGGTCAGATATGATAGTCGGTAGCCTAGGAATCCATGTTTACCTCCCAGTTTCCGTCATTTACCGATACTCATATCTCTGCAAATAAATGGCCTAACCAAGTTTATATAAATACCAGAGGCAGATATCGGTGTTATCCTGCGATTGGTGAAGACTAGAACACTGTACATTGAGCGGTTATTCTGTGAGGTGAGAAATAAGAACGTGTTTGCGGGAATTACCGAGCATCGTCCGAATGCGGCCACGGTCTGTTTACATTAGTTTGATTATGTAACCATATTTATTATATTGATTATTGATTACTGATTTATTTCACCATTGTAACCATTCCTAAGTCACTGTCGTCTGCTTTCATGCATCGATTGGACTCTGGATAATCAATACAGTACCGGTACAACCATTCGTAAGACTTGCTTGCAAGCAGGAGTCACATGACTGGCTGGCTGTGTGTTCTTGTTCTTGTTGGTTATACGGACCACCCGCCATGACAACAAAAATGTATCTAGTGCAGTTTCAAGTGGTTTTAAGCCTTACAATAGCCCTCAGGCTGTTAAGAGGCCACACGGGTCCCACTGAGGAAATAGCTAATGTCCTCCTAAGAGTATATCCGGGCGTGAGGGGTTAGGATCTGTATGTGGTAACCCAAGTTCGAATCCTGGGTGGATCATATGCTTTCATTAATTTCATTGGGAGGTGTTTGGTGTTGGGAGTGAAATGAATAAATTAGATTATACCTTGATTGTGCTCTGTGACTCTTCCAACCTTGGGGGTACACTTGTTACAATCAGCTTTGCCTTTTGTCTCTTTCATGGACATAGAGAGAAAAAATAAACAGCATACAAGGGTCCCTTGATTTACGATTGGGTTACGTTCCTGAAAACTCGATCTTAAATAGAAAAATTGTATAGCGAACTCTAATATTTATGGGGTAAATGGGGATGCATTCTCGGCCCAGCCAAACCCCAAACACAAGCCCCTAAAATCCTATAATACAGTAATATCGTAAATCGGGTCATCGGATAGTGAGGGAGACATACAGTATATGACGTACCTGTTATTGGTAGATGTCAATCCCAGCCAATTTGACCTAGCAATTCGTAACAAATGCCTAATGTTCATGGCCATCCTTTCTCGGGAATTACGGCGTCTGGCAAAAAATAAAATAATATAAAATGCACATAGAGAAAGAGAGAGAGAGAAACACAGTACCTCCGGGTAAACAAAGTGTTGTTGTACAGAACGTCCCCTGGTGTCCTTGTGTTGTTGTTCTCTCTCTTGTTGGTACTGTCTCTTATCCTCCTCCAGCAGCTGCTTCAGTCGCACACGTCTCTCTGATAATTTCTGACGCTTCTCCTCTTCCTTCCTCCATTCTTCCTCATCTGACCTGAGGAATAATAATAAATAATAACCCCTTCTGTACCAGCGACATCCTTTTGATTATCAGAAATGGGATCGTTCTTGGGGAATCTCAACTTAAGGAAGAAGAGGATGACGAGGGTTCTTCCTCCTTTTCATTATATTCTGGCAATTATTAGGTGATTTTATTCAGCTTAGAAAGGATGTCTTCCAATTAAAATGCTACAGAATATCTCCATTAATCCTTTAAGCTACCATTTATCCTTCCTATCTATCTATCTATTGCCTGACGCCGTGATCCCCGAAGGGGTGGCCACGAACGAACCGCCCCCATGCACCTCTGTCCCCGGTCAGTCGACGCCCCTCCCCCCAAACCAGCACCGTCTTCGTTCATATACTTCCTCACTCCATCCTTCCGCCTCTCTTTCGGTCTACCTCTCCCTCTCTGTCCCTCCACCTCGCTCTCGTACACCCTCTTAGTCATTCTCTCGCTTTCCATACGTTCCATATGGCCGAACCATCCCAAGTTGTTCCTTTTCACACTTTCCATATACAATACCAAATACATACATACATACAAATTTTAAGACCGAGTGTTCCACACATACGTGCAGTTTCAGTCTCTTGTCCTAATGGCGGCTTTCCAGGCAACCCTGTTAAGGGCTGCTTCACTTGTCAAGGTTTTGGATTTAAGATCGGCACGTATAGTCCGATCCCAGGTCTTCCTCGGTCCACCCCTTGGTCCAGCTCCCTCCACAATCACAGACCTGCATTTTTTCACCAAGTTTTGTTCATCCATTCTCTCCACATCTCCATACCATCCCAGTCTACTTGTACGCATCACCTCGCTAATACTTTTTATACCTAAACGTCTCCGCAGCTCATCATTTGTTATTCTATCCTGCAGCCTGGCCCCACACATAATAATTATGTTCCTTCCAACAACCAACTATACTCCTAAAATCGATTAATGAAATTTACAAACACATGTGGCAGTCCGTGGATTCGAATCCAGGATGCTCACACCGAAAATCAACACCTTATGCATCGCACCACGAAGACAGTTAAAGAATGCCCACGATTTATTATGCAACTTCGAATCCTGCATATCAATCTAAGCATGTACACACATCCCAACTGCAACTCACGTAGGCTATGCATATGTGAATGGATACAGGTATTCATTCAAGTCCCCAAACATAATTGCTCCGGTTTGGCACCCTGGTATGACGTAGAGATCTAGTAGTTCCACATTTTTCCAACATGTATCGGGATTTTCGCTGCTTAGGGATTCGGTTTAGCATCAGCTGGAGAAAATGGTAGTACACTGTAGTTTCATATTTTTCCAATAAGTAACAGGATTTTCGCTGTTAAGGGATTCAGCTTAGCATCAGCTGGAGAAATTAGACCACTATGTCTTGTGCCTGAGTTGTGCCATTATGTTGTAATGCTGTGCCTCCTACTCTGTGTTTAGAGAAGTTAATCAGTGTTCCTCCAGACCTCTATGCTGTGAGAATAAATAATGCATCAACAACTAACATGAGCACAGCTGCCACATGTTAACCCCTTCAGCCGATGACGTAACTTTCATCTTATTCCGGTTACCATTAGACGATTAGCTTTAGCGTATAATCTATCTCAAAGACTCAAAGGGGTAAATACAATCTCAATATACCCTCTGAATAACATAACGGCTTCTTAAACTGTATATTTTCTAAATTTAGCCAGAATTAAACGTCTTAAAAGACATCATCGTGCTGAAGGGGTTAAAAGTAATGTCCTGAATATTATGGAGAATCATGAGTATACAATAGGAGAGCATTGTAAGCTTATAGGAATATATGTAAGTTCTTATCTCATAAGTGAAAATGCATATAAAACCCTCATATGGTTAAGCAAATAATGACCCAAAGTTTGGTGTACTAACGTCTTGTGCCTGGGTTGTGCTAGGACGTTGTAGTATTGTGCCTCCCACTCTCTGCGCTTGTAGAAGTTGACCGTGTTCTGCCAGTCCTCCATCCGCCACGCCTCCTCATTCTTACGGTGGTTGTGGGCCTCGTACCACTGGCGTGCTGATCCAGGCCGACTGACAGGACGGGCTCCGGGCTGAAAATACATAAATTATGATGTAAAACTTGCTAAATAAACAAACTAAAACAGGAACGGTACCGGCATATATAGACAAAACAACTTAAATAAAAATTGTAAAATATACAAACCAAAACAAGAACGGCGAGTTTTGAGCTATAAGGAAGTTGGAGTTGTAAGCATCAATAAACTAGCAGAATTACCAGCTAAACTACGCTTGATAGGCTATGCATTTATAAACACATAAAATCAAATTCAAATTTAAATTGTAGTTTAACAAGACCACTGAGTTACAAAACATAAGTCTTATAGGGCTGGCCTCAGCCAAAGCTAAGGATTTGACAATACAATATTAGGGAGAAATCACGAGCTCCTAGGGAACGTTAGAAGCTGTACAGGATTAGACATAATAATCAGATCTTACCAAGGAGTGAACAGGTGGCAAGAAGTTAGTTTCTAGTTTCAAATCAGGGAAAAATGCCTTGAGACAAAAACAAAATCAAAGAGAAAATAATGACATATATTGCAGATAACATGTAAAATGTACAAATTTGTACACATATATCTTGAAAGGGGATCTAGGGGGTGTTATTTTAACCCTTGTCTAGCGGGATGTTTTGGGCTCATTTGGGCATATTCAGGCCCTCCTGCATGATAAATCAAGCATCTGCATGAAAAAAAAAATATTTAGCAAAAAAATAGGCACTAAAAGCTTCAAAATGAGACCAGAACGAGCTACGTAGCACTCGTGGTTCTCTTGCAGTGATGCCACGAACATGGAAGTTTACTATATATCGGTAAATTTTTCCCAGCTATGCTCACTACTGGCTACACTGCCAGCCTCTCGAGAACACAGGGAACATGAGTTAATGGGCGGCGGTAAGCCCTGGGAGTCGGCTGTCTGGCCCGCTGTGCTCCCGGCCATTTGCACTCGATTTTAACCCTTTAAAAGCCTTAATAATGCTCCTAACTTGCTGCAAATTGGTGCACGACTTAAGTCGAGCGCCGCCAATAAGGGGTTAAGTTTGATGGAGGTCTACTGAGGAAACTGAAAAATACAGTAAATACAGTAGTCCAAAAAATAAGCACTACCCCCTTAAGACACACCCTGAGAGCTGTGACGCCTCCTGATGTGGACCGCACAGACCCCGCCGTACCGGGCCGACGTCGAGACATGGCACCACCACCAGGCTGGGAGGGCACACCGGGTTATCCTGCAAGGTACGGAAGAAAAGAAAAGAAATTAGAGGAATATCAGTAATCTATTTATCTGTCTATGTTGTTTTTGTATTGCCAGACACGTTAATCTTTGAGGGGGTGGGCACAAATTAATCACCTCTGTGTACTTCTGACATATGTGAGCTAGTTCCCCTCCTCCCACCCAAGACGCATATACCGGTACCTCTCAACTTCACTCTCGGTCTACCTCTCCCAGGGTGTCAAACCGGAACAATTTTGTTTGAAGACTTGAATGAGTATGAGAAGGCATACAAGAAAATTAACATAAAATAGCATTGTTTTTGTCATTGTATCAACTTCCAAAGACCTAATTTGAACTATAAACCATACGGTAATCTTATCTCTACATATACAATAATAAAGACTGGGAATAATTAATTATGTTTTCGTTTGACACCCTGCATCAGTTGTAGGATTAGTTTTTTTCGACCTGCCCGTAAGAAGGGTTATGGAGCTCCGATCTTACTTCCAACCATCTTGACAATTTTACCAACACACCTAAACTTTGTTAGATGCCTCCCGAAAATCTGTAGCTAAGGCAGGAACAGGAATCAAACTACTGTAGGGACCCTTGGGTTATGAGGCAGACACGTTACCACGAGACTAATAAAGGTACCTCTCGTAGCCTGACAGTCTAAGTGTATTTCCGCATGTTGCTCAGTTTAGGGTAACCTTATTTCACTTGACTTTACACAGTGATCTATTTATCTGGGGGCAAAACCTATTAATGTATCCCACAGCAGTCAAAATAAACAAGAACGTGATCGCGAGCATACGAGTACAGTAATGTAAACAAAGACAGCGATACGCTAGAATACTACATCCTACCGATTTGGCTGCTGTTAGTCTTAGGTTTTAGAGGAATACCAACCTAACAAGGTATGGTAACAAATATTAACTGTACAACTTTAAAGTTTCAATCCATTGTGCAAACAAATTACAATGTTTAACCAACAAATATCCATGAAAAGTAAATACTGTAATGGAGATCATTGACGTAAATTTTGCCCAATACATGGCATAAGTTTAGGCCAAATTTGATAGTGAAAGGTAGCTTAGTATATAATCATAATTGTGTATGATGATGTGTACAGTACGGTATTAAGGTACAGTATTAGGCCAGTATCCCCCAGACCCCCACATTTTGTAGTTACACTAGTTACAATAGTTCTTTTTAAGGTTAGGCCTATACTGTATTAGGAAAGGATGTAGTATTCGGGCGTATCGCCGGTTTTGTTTACATTAGTCGTATGCTCGCGATCACGTTCCAGTCTTTTTTTTTACTGGCGTGGGATACAATAATAGATTGAGGGGGCTTTGCCCCCCAAACCCACCAATGAATTATTGCCATCATCATATATACATACATACATACATAAAATTTTAAGACTGAGTGTTCCACACATAAGTGCAGTTTCAGTCTCTTGTCCTAATGGCGGCGTTCCAGCCAACCCTGTTAAGGGCTGCTTCACTTGTCAAGTTCTTGGATTTGAGATCGGCACGTATAGTCCGATCCCAGGTCTTTCTCAGTCCACCCCTTGGTGCAGCTCCCTCCACAATCATAGACCTGCATTTTTTCACCCAATTTTGTTCATCCATTCTCTCCACATGTCCATACCATCCCAGTCTACTTGTACGCATCACCTCGCTAATACTTTTTATACCTAAACGTCTCCTCAGCTCAACATTTGTTATTCTATCCTGTAGCCTGGCCCCACACATCCATCTCACCATTCTCATCTCATTACGCTCCATTCTGTTGATATCCTCTACTTTAACGGCCCATGTTTCTGAGGCATACGTCATTGCACTTCTAACACATGAGGCATACACCTTTCCCTTCAGGGGAAGAGGCATTCTTTTCATGGTCAGGATTGGCATCAGTTCTCTGAACTTCCCCCAGCCACACCTAATTCTAGCAACAGTGGCAGCCTCGGCCCCACCACCGGCAGATATGGTATCTCCTAGGTAACAAAACTTGTTCACCAGCTCCAAAGACTCATTTCCAAAATTCACAGCCACAGGATCATCACTTAACACAAGCTCACGTTTGCACACTACGCACTCAAATTTATCTATTTCTGACTTATCCTTCGGCAGGGGTCCCTTTATTCTATTACAGCGCTTACTCCCATGGTGTACCCAACATCGACAGATGCTACATTGAATTGAGTTAACGCCCACTCCCTTTCCACACACTGCACAAGGGTATGCACCGCTCTTTTCCACATTGCCTCGTCTCAATCTACAATGCATAACCTTGGTTTTGTTAATATTGACTCTTAAACCCTTGCTCGCCATGCCCTCTCTCCACTCTCTGAATTTGGCCTCAGCATCCTGCATACTCTCAGCTATTAGGACTAAATTGTCTGCATAAAACAGTTCCAACGGGAGTCCGCCTCTAAAAACTCTAGACAGTGCCTCCAAGACCATAATAAAGAGGAGGGGCTTAACACTGAACCCTGATGGACTCCAACACGGACTGCGAACTCATCACTCAGTACACCCTTCACCCTCACCGCACTTCGCGAGTCCTCATACATCTTCATTATCACATGCACCAGCCACTCTTCCACACCAAGTTTCCTCATAGCCCACTGCACAACATCTCTAGGCACCCTATCAAAGGCCTTCTCCAGGTCTACAAACACAAAGTAAAGATCCCTGCCTTTTAGTAAGTATCTTTCCTGTATCTGCCTGACTATGAAGATAGCATCAGTTGTACCCCGTCCCGGCATAAAACCAAACTGCATATCATCAATAGAGATGCTTTGCCTGATCAAACCCTCAAGGACTCTCTCACAGACCTTCATAATTTGGTCAAGCATTTTCAGGCCCCTATAATTTCCCCTATCTACCGCATCCCCTTTTCCTTTGTATATATTTACTATTACACCTTTGAGCCAATCCTCTGGGATTTTCTCATCTTTAATAATGGTGTTTATCAACTCAGTGACTAAGTTTACACCAGTCTCCCCTGAGACTTTTATCATCTCAACGACAATGTCAGTGCAACTTGGAGCTTTACCGTCCTTCATTTTATTGATTGCGTCGCTCACTACAGCTGGTGCTATCAAAGGAGGGGGCCCAGATATTGGTTTTTCGATACTAAGCTGTTCCTTATCCCATTCAAACTCTACATTTAGCAATCGTTCATAGTGTACCTTCCATGCTTCTCTGATTTCATTTTCTGCATACACAATCTTCCCATTATCGTTTCTAACACACTGTTCACCTATAATATCCCTACTGTAATTTTTAACTCGCCTAGCTAGGTTGAAGATCCCATTGGGATTGTCAGTGTTACACACTTGTTCGAGGACCAGGTCCTTAATGCGATTTTTAGCATTGTAAATAACTCTTTTGGCAGTTCGTTTAGCTGCCTCCTTTCTTCCATGCTTTGAAGCATCTCCTTTTCTCTTTCACAGCATGTTCTACCTCATCGTTCCACCACCAGGAGGTCTTATTCCTGGGGTGACCCTTTGTTTTCCCACAGACTTTGTCAGTGGCAGCGATAAGGCTATTGCCAGCAGGGGGCAAATAACAGCAAAAGCAGTCAAAATACACGGGGGCATAACCGCTAGCATTCGAGTAATGTAGACAAAGCTGGCGATACGCCCGGATACTATATCCTTCCCCTATATTACTCCTGAAACCTTAGCGAGTCACAGATAGGCATTTTAAATCTAGGCCTAATTACTGTTTTTTTTCTTTCTATTTTTTCATAATTCTGTACACACGTGTGGACATGGACGATCTCGCAACCCTTGTTTTCTGTCAACTCATTTTCTTATTATGCGTGATCTCGGAGATGTTTTCACTCTCCCGCAGTACAGTACCGGTACTTAGTAATTTGACATCTTCTATATAAATTTTAAAAGCAGCGGGGTCTGGGATTCGGCCCAGGTTCAGTTAGGTTTTTATAGATCTTAAACTGTCGAACCAGGACATGGTAACTTTACCACAAGATTTAGCCTAGCCGTTTTTTTTTTTTTTTAATCTGTGGAATGGCCTAAAAATGTTTTATTGACAAAAAATATATGTCACTATATCCTAGTACTCCTAGGTATCCTTAGAAGAAAAGCTGTATGTATTTGCATGTTCTATGCGTCAGATTTGACCTTTTCTTTCTGAAACTAACCCACGGCCAGAGGTTATTTTGCTCCCTGTTAGCATTATGATGATGACAGTAAGTCCTGGGAGGGGAAGGGGGGGCTGCCGCCAAATGCGAGATCGTTCGCCTGTGTGCCAGTTCGCCGAAGGACATGAGACGGTTCGCCGGAATTCGCTGATACCGTCAAACCGTCCAACAAAAGAACATGTACGGTATAGAGCAGTAATCAACCCTTTGAAGTCAGAGACACTGAAACAGTTTATTCTATTTAACATTAGACAATTTTATGCAACTTAAGAAGGATCTTGAGAAATATCTGCATCTCACTGATGTTAAGCTTTCGCCCGAAGTTATTGCACATCATAATGGCTCACAATCTTATGGATAGTCACTGATCGTCATTGATTACACTGAATTTCTCCGAGTCTCAGTTTGCTCATATAGTTATTTATCGTTACCGGTATGCTTTTTGTCTGGACGTGGGTATATTTTCACGTTGTCTTATTATCTTGTATTTTTATATAAAATTAAATACTCTCCTACAAAGTAACATATGTAGGCTATAGATCAGTAAGTAACCATTAGAAGTTATAGACATCCGTACTGCAGCAGTACAGTATATTCTGTATAACATAAGACGATTTTATGCATCTTATGAAGGATCTTTAGCACTTAGTTGGATGAAGAAATAACTGACGTCCTTGATCACCAACGTCCAACAGGGTTATTATATACAGTAAATGGTGCATTGGTAGATGCCATCCATATCTTGATAGTATCTGCATGTAGGCCTACTTCCTGTCTAAAAGTATAGCCTACCGTACTCTATTTTTTTTAACTTGTGGAAAATTTTGCATCTAATTAGGGTCTAGCATCTCCGAAACAAACCTATTTCTCGCCAGCTGACAATCTCAATATAAATTAGACAATTAGCCTATGGTAACTAAACATAAAAATAACTAAAATGTAAATATCTGATACATCATACAAACGAGTAATTGCTAAGAACAATAGTCCAATATGGAATAAATACACGATAACTTGAAAATTTCAGTAGGTCTATGTGTATTCTTAAATTAGAGTAGCCTATATATGACGCTTCGCCAGTAATCATAGGACGTTTAGCCGATGTAGCATGCTGGACTGTTTGCCGGTGTCGGCGAACTGGAATTCCAGCGAACCGTCCTGCAGCTCCTGCTACCGCCCCCAGACACCAGCTTGGCCACTTCTCTTAAAAATTATGTAGCATATTAGGCAAGAGTTGTGTTATCGGGCATATCACCTATCTCTGACCGGGTATATCCTAGTGTTTACTATACCTCTTAGAAAGGACATTATAGCCTAACCTAACAACCTTACAGTCCTTACCTAACCTATCCTAGTATTATGGGTGGTCACACCCCCACTGTTTGACATCAACTCACGTGTTTACACGACTGTACGACATACGCCCGGCAACACAACTCATTCCGAATACTGTACTAGGCTAGAAAACACTGCGTTAGTGAAAAACACCTCCTCCTCAAAGATCGCACATCGTAGGCCTACTAATAGAAAATGGGGATTGTTAGAGTAGCCTAAACTCGTTAGCAACTTACCGCAAGATCGTCAATGCCCACAAAAAGTAGGCCTAGTCCTATTGCACTTTGTATAGCCTAAATATGCGTTTCCGTCTAGGCTAAGTACAGTGTTGTATGGGTATCTAGCTTAGCTGCCTAGCCTAGGCCTAATGCCATTGCATAGCCTATACCTAATCTGGAATATGCCTAGGCTAGGCTAGTTTTTAAAACAAAAAAAACACCGTCGCAGAGAAAATACATCACATCTTGAATCTTGATAGGCCTAGGCTAGTCCACTAATATACTAGGTTAGGTTAGGTTAAAGATAGGCCTATTGTTCAATGTTTCTTAGTAATTAGCCTAGGCATCTGAAAAACAGAACTTCTAGCCTACCGTACCCGCTACAGTCAGGATTTACCCATTTTTTCCTTATCCTCATCCTTTCCATTAATCTCAGAACACACCGCACATCATGCTGTCCGTGTGCAGCCGCTGTGGGTCCCCAAGCTAGCCTAAAGCTAAACACTTAGCCTATAGGCTAGGCCTAAGGACGCTTGAGAAGGAATGGACCAGCCTAGGCCTAATTAGCCTAGCCTATATCAGGCATAGGCCTAGGCCTAATACTCGCTAAATCTATCTGTTATTCCTCCAACATAACCAACAGACCCTTAAACAAAACATTTTACAAGGAAACATACACAAGATATCTATAAATATAGATAATAATGAATTACCAACGTACTTTTGGTCCGCGCAACCATGGCAACGATTGTTTACAAACGTTCAGACGGTTCCGGGCTCCGGCCCAGCAGGGGTACCAACATGACACAAATACCGCTAGATCCATTCTCAAAAGTAGCTTGAATGTCTCTAGATAGTAGATAGATATGCAAAATACGCTTGAATAATGCCACAATCTCTAGAATATGGCTCTACAATGTCTGAAATATCTGAAATATCTGGAATATCGCTTGGAATCATGCCACTAAATGTAAATAATGAATGCTAGATTGAAGTAAACGCCTCTACGTCTAGCGATAAAGTAGCTGTATTGGTAATACTGCTTCGGACAGTGTTCAACCTCAATACGGGTTGCAATACGTAAACGTTGATTTACAAAACAGCTCTGGCAACTTCTGAAATATATTATTATTGAAAATCTATGCCCTATATCACTTTCACTCTTCTATCGCCATTACAACCATCAGTGTTCTTCAGAGCTCTCTCAGTGCGCATACCACCTCCCTTGATAGCCTCGCAGCTATAGTGCGAGGTACCCGCCTTTCAACACAGACCCTGCGCGCATTCTCATCCTGTCCAGCTCTCCAACCCAAGAATTGGCAAATTTTCTCTGTCTTTCTTCTACTCAATAAGTGAACTCTGGAACTCTCTCCCTCAATCAATAATTCCTTCATCCTATGATTTAAGCTGCTTTAAAGTTTGTGTGTCCATGCATTTTGACCCCAACGTCCCTTGAATTTGGCTCTGTCACTCTTTTGGCTTTGAGGGAGACACTCATTACAGGCAACCTGAATTTTGTCTCCTTCATAGACGTAGACATTACCCGAACAGAAACAACAAAATATAATAAAAATAAAAATAAATCACACATTTAGGTCGTCCATGAGAAGACCAAGAGACCAATTAAGGACCATGAGGGCCGGGTCCCCAGAAAAAGATTCCCAGGTCCCACATCTCCCAGAGAGGTTCCAGTCACAGCAGGCAGACAAGCAGTGGAAATATACAACAATGCCCTGATGATGATGCAGTTTTTACCACCATACACTCCCTGCTGAATAGCAAGGCTAGGGTGGGTGCCCTGATGAATCAGGGACTTATAGTGAATAGTTGCCACAGATTGCTAGACCACACCGTTCACCAACAGCACTGACGTCTGCCAATAACTCACTGGCTGGCCCGAGGCTCGAACCGTCAACTTCACGATTAGCAGGCAAACGCTCTACCAATCGAGCTACGGCCTACTTCCAGACAGGGCCCTTCCTATATAAACCGGCTCCCCAGGCCGGGTGCCTGATGGACTATTATCTAGTCCAATTGCAGGCGCCCGACCCCCTATCTCAACGACTGTGTTATCACTCATCTATTCACAAGCATTCTCCATTCGTTCCTATATATTCATCACCACTTCTCTTGCATGCTCTTCAGTCATCTCTCTACCTTCCAACGCTTGTATTACACCATCTCTCAATCTCCTCCGAGGTCTTCCTCTCAATATATTTACCCTTGTTTCTTACTTATATATTATATTCGTTCAACATGTCCATACCAGCATAGCACCTTTTTTTTAACTCTGGCCAGTAAGGGTTCCTGGTGTCCCACTCCCCTACCTCTACATTCCTCAATCTGTCTCTATGCGTCCCTCACACATACTCCTCAAGCAGCTCATCTCCATCACATCCAACCTTCTTTTCTCTTGTACATTCAGACCACATGTCTCAGCCCCATACATCAGTGTTGTTGGTATAACTAGATATATCCCTTGATAGCTTTTGGCTTTTATTCCGAGATTTGTCACCTTCCACATACGTCCCATTGCTCCGAAAACTTTCCTTCCTTCACACACTCTCTGTTTTACATCCATTCCCACACCTGCGTCCCTGCTAATTATCACTCCTAGATATTTAAAACACTCCACTTGTTCCAGTATTTCCCCATCCAGCCGTAGGCTACATCTAGATTCACCCTACAAGCACCTCTATTACACACCATCACTTTAACTTTTTTGACATTCACCCTCAACTTCCTCCTCCCACATACCACACCAAACTCGTTGACTACTCGCTGCAGCTTTTCCACAGAATCCGCCACCAATGTTGTGTCATCTATAAACAGAAGCTAATTCAACTCCCAATCTCCACCATTCTTTCCTATACTAAACCCAATCCTCTAACCATAGCTCTCATGCTTACCTCCCTTCATGTTAATTGCAGATATTAGTGCAAAATAGCCTCAGAATGTTGCCAGAAAATTGTTGCAGGATAAAATTGGTTCATATACTGTATATATATATACAGTAGGCTATATATATATCTTAAATATGCAGAGCCTAAGAAATATTAATTCAGAAACGGCTGAATGAGTCGTTTCTGATTACATATATACATATATATATACAGTATATATATATATATATATATATATATATATATATATATATACTGTATATATATATATATATATATATATATATATATATATATATATATATATATATATATATTCTGTATATATATATATATATATATATATATATATATATATATATATATATATTTATGAGAGTTGTGGTTTGTACTGAAAGGTAAATAATTATGGGGTACGTAAAAATCTAGTATGTTTTGGAACTCAACAAAGTTTTCATGATCGTCCAAACCATCATTGGTGTCTTAATATTTCATGTCTGGTGATGCTTAGTATAATTCCTGCAACTTAAACTTAGTTACTCTTTACCTCTATACTTGAGACAATACTGCTAAGATAGTCATGACAAATATATGCCATAACAGAGCAGCTGACTAAGATTAAAGCCGGTATCACACAAGCGCTTTTTCACCCAACATTTATCCTCAACACTGGTCTGGCAGCTTATGAGGTCAACATTTATAATATTTTGGTTGCCTAAATTCATCGATCATCAGTCTAGTTTCCGACACCAGTGCAACATATTCCAGAAATGTTGCCAGAAAAATGTTGATCATCGAATGTTTACTATAAAAGCTCTCGTGTGATACCGGCTCAAGTTGCATTACGTTATACCAAATACCACGAGAAAATAAATTATTTAAAGACGCCAATAACAGATCAAAGTAATGAGTAATAAGATGAAAAAATCCAAGATTTGTCCGAGGAAGACAGCCACTCTTCTGACATTGACTATGAGCCAACCCATCAACCTCTCACTAAGGTACGGTGGCGCTAATCAGTCATGTCATAGCTGTTATTATGTTTGGCTCGCTCCGTGCTGTATTAATGGCTGTCAGATGTTGAATAGGGCGGGTAAGTGTAGGAGCATATTAGTATATCTCACTCAAAAAGAAGAAATCATGTGTAAATATTGCTGGTACCAATTATTGATCAAAATATACTTGGTTCCGAGACATCACTTATTTGGCCGACTGTACCATTACTATACCTTATTCCAAGTAAGTAGGCCAACACTCTTCAACATATTACGACAAACGACATAGGGTAATCAAGCTAATATTTTTATCATTTTGGAAGGGTCAGCCATGGAAGAGGTGTGGAAGGTTACAGCCCATTTTCTCCAGCTCTTTTTGAGTTACAGAGGTTAGGGATTACGATTTCTGGACTACGTAATTGAAACGGGGTATAGGTTAGGTTAGGGTAATTGAAACGGGGTATAGGTTAGGTTAGGGTAATTGAAACGGGG
>CM064538.1:2629090-2714090 GCA_032716605.1 Paralithodes platypus | reverse complement strand
ATCTTGCGCCGTGCCAAGATTGTCATTTTGTGATATAATTTACTTGGTTCCGTGTCTTTAACCTCGTACACGCTGACAGACACACACAAACAAACACACACACACACGCCACACATAACTACATTACACACACACACACACACACACACAGCCATACCCTGCATTACACTACACACACATAACTCACACCCAACACTACCCAATACGATACACACACACGTATACTGCATTATACACTACGTTACACACACACACAACACAAACACTGCACTACACACACACAGCACTAAACTATATACACACATACAGAGCACTAGACTACACACACACACACAACACTACACAAACACTGCACTACACACACACAGCACTACACTATACACACACATACAGAGCACTACACTACACACACACACAACACTACACAAACACTGCACTACACACACAGCACTACACTATACACATACATACAAAGCACTACACTACACACACACACAACACTACACACACACTGCACTACACACACACAGCACTACACTATACACACACATACATAGCACTACACTACACCCACACACACACAACACTACACAAACACTGCACTACACACACAGCACTACACTATACACATACATACACAAGCACTACACTACACACACACACATACAGAGCACTACACTACACACACACACACACACACACACACACACACACAACACTACACAAACACTGCACTACACACACACAGCACTACACTATACACACATACAGAGCACTACACTACACACACACACACACACAGCACTACACAAACACTGCACTACACACACACAGCACTACACTATACACACACATACAGAGCACTACACTACACACACACACACAGTAACACACACACACACAACACTACACTATACACACACATACAGAGCACTACACTACACTACACACACACACAACACTACACAAACACTGCACTACACACACACAGCACTACACTATACACACACACATACAGAGCACTACACTACACCCACACACACAACACTACACAAACACTGCACTACACACACACAGCACTACACTATACACACACATACATAGCACTACACTACACCCACACACACACAACACTACACAAACACTGCACTACACACACAGCACTACACTATACACACACATACAGAGCACTACACTACACACACACACACACAACACTACACACACACAGCACTACACTATACACACACATACAGAGCACTACACTACACACACACACACAGCACTACACTATACACACACATACAGAGCACTACACTACACACACACACACACACACACACCAATATGTAAATAATCTTGTGCCGCAGCAAGATTGGCACAGAACGATATCATTTACTTGGTTCCGTGTCTTCAAGGGGGAGGTAGTCGCTTTTTATGGACCCCCTTCTCCCTCATGTTTATCATATTAGTATTGAGGTTTTAAGACGTTCGTTCCGTTAGTCTGGCGATTTTGAGACCTTTCGCGTCATTTTTGTGGCAATATTAAAACCTTTCGTGCCCTTTAGGTGTCGATTTTTTTCTGGCGAGCGATAGCGATCCTCTAATTTTTGAAGGAATCGGTCTTTGGCCGGGACATTTTACTATCGAAAAATTTACAAATTTATCTAGAGGGTATTTTTTTAAGCTTGATGGAGGTCCAGCGAGGAAACTATAAAGTATATTCATAAATATATATATATAGACCAAAAACCAAGCACTACCCCCTTAATTGCGTACATACGCACACATACACACCGCACATATACAAACACAAACACACATCATTATAATACGCGCAAATAAGTCACACACAGCAATACACTACACGTCACACATATAACACTACACACTACACGATACACACACATACTGTACACAACACTACACTACACGATACATACATATACACACACAGCACAACACTATACGATACACACATATATAAACACAGCACTACACGATACACACACTACACTACACGATACACACATATACACACACAGCACAACACTATACGATACACACAACACTACACGACACTACACTACACGATACACACACAACACTACACAACACTACACGATACACACACACTCGGCCTGTTACTCTCTCTATTAACTTTTGCAACATTCGCGGACTTTCCTCTAATTTTCCCTCTGTTGAACACCATCTCTCCTTCTACAAACCTGATCTTCTTTTCCTCACCTTAACTCAGTTGTCTGAAGCAACTGCCAGCAGCCCCTTCTCTGTATGCTCCTACTTTCTCTATCCTAGTTTCAAAGCCAAAGGTGGATGTTGTGCATATGTGCACAACAAACTCACTTGCTCGCGTGTTTCCGACTGTACTGTATATCTTTCCCCTAACTCTACCGACTTTCCCAAATTCTTTGACTATCTAAACTCTACAGTGGAACACATTCTATCCATTTCTCCCTTCTCAGAAATCTCCATCTTAGGAGATTTCAATGTTCACCACCGCCAATGGCTCTCCTCTCTCTCCACTGACCAGCCTTGTGAACAAGCCTACGTCTTTTCTATCCTAACTGACCTAGAGCAGTTAGTTCAGCAACCTACCCATATCTCAGATAGCCTCGGAGATCGGCCCAACATTCTTGACTTGTTTCTAACTTCTAACCCTTCTTCTTATACTGTTGATCTTTTCTCTCCTTTGTACCATAAACGTATCTCTGTCACCTGTCCTATCTCTCCTGTACGGTCACCCGATCTTCCTAGCCGGCGGCGCTTGTGGCACTTTGGCGCTGCCGACTGGGAGGCTCTCCGGTAGTATTTCTTTGATTTCCCATGGAATGATTTCTGCTTCCGTGGCCGAGGACCCTCGGAGAGTGCTGAACGCATTACCGAGGTAATCCTCTCGGACATGGAAGCATACCTTCCATTCTCTTTCTCTCAGACTAATGCAAACAAATCTTGGTTTACTCACGCTTGTTCTACTGCTGTCCGACTGATTGATGGATGGACTGATGGACTGATGGATGGATGGATGGATGGATGGATAGATGAGCTGATGGATTGATTGATTGATTGATTGATGGATGGATGGATGGATGGATGGATGAATGAATGAATGAATGAATGAATGAACGGATGGATAGATGGATTAACTGATTGATGGATGGATGGATGGATGGATGAATGAATGAATGAATGAACGGATGGATAGATGGATTAACTGATTGATGGATGGATGGATGGATGAATGAATGAATGAATGAACGGATGGATAGATGGATTAACTGATTGATGGATGGGTGGATGGATGGATGGATGGATGGATGAATGAACGGATGGATAGATGGATTAACTGATTGATGGATGGATGGATGGGTGGATGGATGAATGAATGAATGAATGAATGAACGGATGGATAGATGGATTAACTGATTGATGGATGGATGGATGGATGGATGGATGGATGGATGGATGGATGGATGGATGGATGGATTAACTGATTGATGGATGGATGGATGTGGATGAATGAATGAATGAACGGATGGATAGATGGATTAACTGATTGATGGATGGATGGATGGGTGGATGGATGAATGAATGAATGAATGAATGAACGGATGGATAGATGGATTAACTGATTGATGGATGGATGGATGGATGAACGGGAGGATGGATGGATGGACGGGAGGATGGATGGATGGATGGATGGATGGATGGATGGATGGATGGATGGATGGATGGATAGATGGATTAACTGATTGATGGATGGATGGATGGGTGGATGAATGAATGAATGAACGGATGGATAGATGGATTAACTGATTGATGGATGGATGGATGGATGGATGGATGGATGGATGGATAGATGGATTAACTGATTGATGGATGGATGGATGGATGGATGGATGGATGGATGGATGGATGGATAGATGGATTAACTGATTGATGGATGGATGGATGGATGGATGGATTGATGGATGGATGGATGGATGGATGGATGGATAGATGGATTAACTGATTGATGGATGGATGGATGGATGGATGGATGGATGGATGGATGGATGGATGGATGGATGGATGAATGAATGAATGAACGGATGGATAGATGGATTAACTGATTGATGGATGGATGGATGGATGGATGGATGGATGGATGGATGGATGGATGGATAGATGGATTAACTGATTGATGGATGGATGGATGGATGGATGGATGGATGGATGGATGGATGGATGGATAGATAATCCGGATTAACTGATTGATGGATGGATGGATGGATGGATGGATGGATGGATGGATGGATGGATAGATGGATTAACTGATTGATGGATTGATGGATGGATGGATGGATGGATGGATGTATTGGATTGATTGAATGATTGATGGATGGATGGATGGATGGATGGATGGAAGGACGGATGGATGGATGTATTGGATTGATTAAATGATTGATGGATGGATGGATGGATGGATGGATGAATGAATGAACGGATGGATAGATGGATTAACTGATTGATGGATGGATGGATGGATTGATGGATGGATGGATGGATGGATGGATGGATGGATGGATGGATGGATGGATGGATGGATTGATGGATGGATGGATGGATGGATGGATGGATGGATGGATGGATGGATGGATGGATGGATGGATGGATGGATTGATGGATGGATGGATGGATGGATGGATGGATGGATGGATTAACTGATTGATGGATGGATGGATGGATGGATGGATGAATGAATGAATGAACGGATGGATAGATGGATTAACTGATTGATGGATGGATGGATGGATGGATGGATGGATGGATGGATGGATGGATGGATGGATGGACTACTCGTGAGGTACCGACGTAAGAGTGTTTGTGTGTTTGACTGTAGTTTTATGGTCCTTAATACCTTGCTGACACACAGACCGCTTCTTTGTGTGTATGTGTGTGTGTGTCAGTGTGTGTGTGTTGCATGTGCGTGTGTTGTGTGTGTGTGTGTGTGTGTGTGTGTGTGTGTGTGTGTGTTGCATGGTGTATTGATCCATGTGGTGGTCTTGGTAAATGTTTCTGTAGCATGTCGTGGGAGATGAGACACGCTAACAGCACTATCACCACCACCAATATCACCATCACCACCACCACCACTATCACCGCCACCATCACCACTACTATCATCACCACCATCACCACTACTATCACCACCATCTCCACCACCGTCACATACATACAGTATATACAAACAAACATACTGTACATGCAAATTTAAAGACCGTTCAGTCCAGAGAATGTGGTTACAGTCTCACGTCCTAAAATGGCGTCTTTTCAGGCGACCCTGTCAAGGACTGCCTCTGTTGTCAAGTTCTTTATGTTGAGATCGGAACGGAGTACCTGATCCCGCGTCTTTCTAGATCTACCCCTACTCGCAGCTACCCCCACGTTCACAGCTCGCCATTACTTCACTCAGCACTGATCATCCATTCTCTCCACATGTCCAAACCAACCAAGTCGGCTCGTGCTCATCACTTCACTGACACTCCTAATGCCCAGACGCCTTCTTAATTCCTCGCTCGATACCCCGTCCTTGAGGTTGGTTAACCCCACATATCCATCTCACCATACTCTTCTCATTCCGTTCTATTTTATCAATATCCTCCGCTTTAACCTGACACGTCTCTGAGGCATAGGTCATCGCACTACTAACACACAAGGTATACACCCTCCCGTTAAGGTGGGGTGGGAGTCCTCTCATGGTCAGGAGTGGCAACAGCTCTATAAACTTTCCCCAGCCACTTCTGACTCTAGCAATGGAACCAGCTTCAGCGCCACCTCCAGCGGAAACCGTATCGCCCAGGTAGCAGAACTTATTCGCACACTCCAGCGTTACACTGTCGAAATCAACACTGACAGGCGGGTCATTTAACACAAGTTCTCGCTTACACACTGCACATTCAAAGTCTATGATTCTTGTCAAATGTACCCAGTCACTACAGACGCAACATTGAATTGAGTTACTTCCCACATACTGCGCATGGATAGACACTGCTTCTTTCCATAGTTCCACGCCCTACTCCACTAATCATGACCTTTGTTTTATCTATGTTAACTCTTAGTCCCTTGTTTGCCATACCCTCCCTCCATCCCCTTCTCCCTCATGTTAAGCCCCATTTGTTTGCAGATTTAAGACATTCGGCGAATTTGTTTGGCGATTTTAAGACCTGTCACCCTATTTCTTTGTCAATATTAAGACCGTTCGTGCCATTTAGGTGTCGAATTTTTCATGGCCGAGAAATTTTTCTACCGAAAAAAGGTATACACAGTTAGGCTATCTGTAGGGGGAATCTTGGGGGTACTTTATCTTTATGTTTGATGGAGGTCGAGGGAGTAAACTAAAATAATACATACATATATACATAAATAAATCGACCAATAAATATACCCTTCCCCCTTAAGGGGAGGTATTTAGTTTGTTCCCTAGACCTCCAGCAAGCTTAAAATTACACCCCCTCGAGTCCCTTTCAAGATTAATTTGTACATTTTTCGGTAGAAAAATGTCCTGGCCAAAGGCCGTTTCCTCTTAAGTTACAGGCTCGCTATCGCTCGCCAGGATAAAATAGACACCTGAATGGCACGAAAGGTCTTAAAATGGGGTGAAAGTTCTTAAAATCGCCAAACTAACGGGGCAAACATCTTAAAATCTCAAAAGCAATGGGGCTGGACATGAGAGAGAAAAGGGTCAAGAAAAAAGTCCCTCAAGTGGATATCTCCCCTTAAGGTGTATTTTTAACTGTAGATTACAAGAAACAAAAACAGGGCAAAAAGATAAGAGAAACGCCTTATGATGGATGTAGCGGAAAATAGAATGATTATCCCAGTGTAAAAAATATTGATACATTTTTCTCTCACCAATTCTCCAAGCTGGACACAGTCTAGCTTGGGAGAAAACGCTTTGAAGTAGAAATTGGGTCTTGGAGGCATTAAAAGTAACAAGATTCTCTCTGTCCCAATCGGAAATAGTTGATAGATCAGAAGATAGGCGTGCTTTATCGAGTAATTGACCACTTGCGCTTTTCATGCTATAAGGAAGGTAGGTCTGTAAACATCGATATTAATGCTATAAGGAAGGTAGGTCTGTAAACATCGATATTAATGCTATAAGGAAGGTAGGTCTGTAAACATGGATATTAATGCTATAAGGAAGGTAGGTCTGTAAACATCGATATTAATGCTATAAGGAAAGTGGGTCTGTAAACATGGATATTAATGCTATAAGGAAGGTAGGTCTGTAAACATCGATATTAATGCTATAAGGAAAGTGGGTCTGTAAACATGGATATTAATGCTATAAGGAAGGTAGGTCTGTAAACATCGATATTAATGCTATAAGGAAAGTGGGTCTGTAAACATGGATATTAATGCTATAAGGAAGGTAGGTCTGTAAACATCGATATTAATGCTATAAGGAAAGTGGGTCTGTAAACATCGATATTAATGCTATAAGGAAGGTAGGTCTGTAAACATGGATATTAATGCTATAAGGAAGGTGGGTCTGTAAACATCGATATTAATGCTATAAGGAAGGTGGGTCTGTAAACATCGATATTAAACACACATACAGTAATTATGTAGGTTTCTGATGGATAAATAGTAAGTTGAATTAGTTTGATGTATTTATAAATATACTAAAACCGTATTATACCTGGTTATTCTGCTAAATATCGATGTCTACAGCTCCAACTTCCTTATAGAATGAAACTCGCCAGTGGGAAATTGGGTCTTTGTGGGGAACGTTGGGAGTTATTATAATATTTTGTTATATAAATATGTGGAAAGGGTGTGTTTATTGGTCGGTTTCTATTTATTATTTTTTAATTCCCTCCCTAGACCTCCATCAAGCTGTAAAAGACACCCCATAGACTCCCCTTCGAGATAAATTTGTAAGTTTTTCGGTAGAGAAACTCAAAATTACAGGCTCGCTATCACTCGGCAGGACAAATATCGACACCTAATTAATGGCAAGAAAGGTCTTAATATTGACAAAGAAATGGAGTGTAAAGTCTTAAAATCGCCAAACTAATGCTCCGAACGTCTTGAACATCTAAAAACCAATGTGGCTAAACACGAGGGAGAAGGGGGGGGGGTCAGAAAAGCCGGCCATTCTCCCTTAATGTCCCGCTCCCTAGATTTCACCCAAGTTATTATACAGGTAGTCAGTGAACTATTGACCTCTACTGTACGGTGGCGCTAATAAGTCATATCTCAGATGTCATTACGTTGACTCTCTCTGCGCCTTCCTTTCAATTTTATGCTGGGCAGTTTTAGACGATTTTATTCAGTTTACAAAGGGTTTCAAGCAATTAAGAGCTTCAAATGATCTTAATGAACCTATTAAGACCTATTAAAGAACCTATTAAAGAACCTATTAAAGAACCTATTAAAGAACCTATTAAGAACCTATTAAAGAACCTATTATGAACCTATTAAAGAACCTATAAAGAACCTATTATGAACCTATTAAAGAACCTATTAAAGAACCTATTAAGAACCTATTAAAGAACCTATTAAGAACCTATTAAGAACCTATTAAAGAACCTATTAAGAACCAATTAAGAGCTTCAAATGATCTTAATGAACCTATTAAGACCTATTAAGAACCTATTAAAGAACCTATTAAGAACCAATTAAGAGCTTCAAATGATCTTAATGAACCTATTAAGACCTATTAAGAACCTATTAAAGAACCTATTAAGAACCAATTAAGAGCTTCAAATGATCTTAATGAACCTGTTTAACCACCAAATATCCTTCTTAAGTTGCATTAAATCATCTAAATATAACTAGAAACAAAAATGAAAAGACGTTGGCGGTACAGCAAGGGTTGTGGTCTGGTTAAGGGGAGATCTCCACTTGAGGGATTTTTTTCTTGACCCCTTTCTCCCTCATGTTTAGCCCCATTGCTTTTGATATTTTCAAATGTTTGCCCCATTAGTTTAGCGATTTTAAGAACTTTCACCCCATATTAAGACCTTTCGTGCAATTCAGGTGTCGATTTTATCCTGGCGAGCGATAGCGAGCCTGTAATTTAAGAGGAACCGGCCTTCGGCCGGGAAATTTTTCTACCGAAAAATGTACAAATTTATCTTGAAAGGGACTCAAGGGGGTGTAATGTTAAGCTTGATGGAGGTCTAGGGAACAAACTAAATACCTCCCCTTAATCTGCTCTACATAACTAACTAACTAACTAACAGCAAGGGTTAGTTATTTGTTTGTTCTACTGGTACTGTATAGTCGCGTTAATAAGTCATGTCTCGGCTGTCATTATGTTTGGCTTGCTCTGTGCTGTATTAACGTCTGTCAGATGTTGACTAGGGTGGGTAAGTGTAGGAACATGTTTGTACATCTCACTTGCATATACAGATCTCATTCTTAGCTATTGCTGATACCAATTGTCGATCAAAATATACTTGGTGCCGAGCCATCACTTATTAGGCCGACTGTACAGTACACTACATAAGTTCTGTTCCTCTCCGTGATGTTATACATGGAAATATAATGCCCAGGATTGAATTACGAATGTAGTTTCTTATGCAGTGGTTAAGTCATCTGATTAGTTAACTTATAATTAAAATAAATCACACTTGCAATTAATCCATACTAATTTTACTTCCATGCATAATATCACGACGAGGAACATAACTTGTGTGGCCAACTGTACCCTCGGATACCATAGTCTCTGACCCAGTCATAACTATTCGTGACCCTCATCTGTTTATAAGTTATGGAAGTACATCTCTGGAAACGCATTTATGAATATAATTGTCTATGCATGAAGTACAAAACTAGTATGTACTATTTATTGAAAAGCAAATTGTATCCAAATATCAATCCGGATAGTAGTACCCGTCTTGCAACACAATCCCACCCCTACTCTGATTAATCTTCAATCCAAAGGTGGAATTACACTCCCAATCTTTCTTATATTCAACAGCTGAGCTCTGGAAAGCTCTCCCTGAATCCATCTTTCCCTCATCCTATGCCTTAAATTGCTTCAAACTCCGTGTGTCCAGACATTTTGGCTCAAACATTCCTTGATTTTGGCCCTGTCACTCTTTCAACTATGGGGGAGGCACTCGTTACAGGCAGTTTTGCCTTTTGTCTTCCTCATCCACATACAACAAAATAAAAATAGATTGCATACAGAAAAACATAGGGGCCCAGGATTTATTATGACTGGGCTGAGACTATGGTATCCGAGTGTACAGTCGCGCTAATAAGTGATATCTCGACTCCAAGGATGTTCTGATCAATAATTGGTATCGGCAATATCTAAGCTTCATTTCTTCATATCGAGTGAAATATACAAACATGTTCCTACACTTACCCACCCTATTCAACATCTGACAGACATTAATACAGCACAGAGCCAGCCAAACGTAATGACAGCTGGGACATGACTTATTAGCGCGACTGTACATTACATTCTTCCACACACACACACACACGGCACTGGTATTGGTTTCCGATTATAAAGAACCCTGTCATCTAGTTTCTTGCAGAACATTCACAAAAACATCACAAGGGAATAACTCTACATTTTTCGTGGCACATATATAGTATATATATATATGGATTAACCCCTTCTGTACCGACGACGTCCTTTTAACTTTATTCTGGTACTATAAGACAATTTTATTCAGTTTCAAAAGGCCATCAGCAATCATCAGGCGTCGAACTATCTCCCTTAACCCTTTTTACTACCACAGATCCTTCTTAAACTGCCGAAAATATTCTAAATATAGTTAGAATAACATTAAAAAGACGTCGCCGGTACAGAAGGGGTTAAGGGAGGATGTACCAATTGATTTGCTTATATACAGTATATTTTGTGTATCTCCATCAAGCTTTAAAAAATACCCCGAAGACCCCCCTCCTAGATAAATTTGTACATTTTTCGGTAGAAAAATGCGCCAGCCGAAGGCTGATTCCTCCTAAATTATAGGCGAGCGACAAGAAAAAATAAAACAGACCTAGGAGAGAGAGAGAGAGAAAGAGAGAGAGAGAGAGAGAGAGAGAGAGAGAGAGAGAGAGAGTGAGAGTGAGAGTGAGTGAGTGAGAGTGAGAGAGAGAGAGAGAGAGAGAGAGAGAGAGAGAGAGAGAGAAGAGGTCATATTTTGCTTGAGAGACAGACTATAAGAGAGCTTGAACTAGACCATAGGAGTCAGTGTGCTTTAAGGCAGGGTGAGGGAAGGTTGTGCGCCGCGTGTTGGGGATAGACCGAGTGATTCTACCACGTGTGTCAACTGCGCTCTATACTCTATACAAATTAACCCTTTCTGTACCGACGACGTTTCTATAATCTTACTCTAACTATATTTAGACGAATTTTGTGCAGCTTGAGAAGGATCTATGGTAGTATCAACGGTCGAGCGAGAGAGAAGAAAATCTATTGGGGGCTAAACATGAGGGAGAAGGGGACCAGAAAAAACAACTCCCTCCCCCTTCACTCCCCACAGAGCTTTCCTAATCCCAATAAAATCCCATAGGGGTACACTCGGATACCATAGTCCCTAGCCCACTCATAAATATTCGTGCCCTTCAACTATTTCTAATTATGGAAGAATATCTATGGAAACGAATTTTATCAGTACAATTTTCTACACATAAAATACAAAACTATTTATTGAAAAGAAAGTTCTATCCAAAAATTAATCCAGATAGTTATAATAATTGCCTCAATAAAAACACAGGGGGATCCAGGAATTATTATTGGTGGGCTACAGACTATGGCATACGAGTGTACAATTGGCCACATAAGTTCTGTTCCTCTTATAGTGATGTAATGGATGACAGTAATACCAGTAGCCTAGGCTATGAATTGTCAGTTTGGTTTCTTTTAATTATCAGTCAACTAATCAAATGAGTTAAGGGGAGGCTTTTAGTTTGGTCCCTAGATATCCTTCAACCTTAAGATTACACCCCCTTGAGCCCCTTTCAAGATAAATTTGTACATTTTTCGGTAGAAAAATGTCCCGGCTGAAAGCCGGTTCCTCTTAAATTACAGGCTCGCTATCGCTCGCCAGGATAAAATCGACACCTAAATGGCACGAAAGGTCTTAAAATTGACAGAAATGGGTTGAAAGTTCTTAAAATCGTCAAAATAATGGGGCGAACGTCTTAAAATTAGAAAAACAATGGGGCTAAACATGAGGGAGAAAGGAGTCAAGACAAAAATCCCTGGAGTGGATATCCCCCTTAACCACTGCCTAAGAAACTGCATTAGTCATTCATAATACTTCCATGCATAATATCACGGAGACGAACATAACTTGTGTGGCCGACTGTACATTCTTTAAGATATTCCGTGAATGTTAGGGTGACATGGCAGGAAGCAGTGTTGCCAATATAATACCTTAATATTAAGGGGGCATGGGTATTTATTAGGGTGACATGGCAGGAAGCAGTGTTGCCAATATAATACCTTAATATTAAGGGGGCATGGGTATTTATTAGGGTGACATGGCAGGAAGCAGTGTTGCCAATATAATACCTTAATATTAAGGGGGCATGGGTATTTATTAGGGTGACATGGCAGGAAGCAGTGTTGCCAATATACCTTAATATTAAGGGGGCATGGGTATTTATTAGGGTGACATGGTAGGAAGCAGTGTTGCCAATATAATACCTTAATATTAAGGGGGCATGGGTATTTATTAGGGTGACATGGCAGGAAGCAGTGTTGCCAATATAATACCTTAATATTAAGGGGGCATGGGTATTTATTAGGGTGACATGGCAGGAAGCAGTGTTGCCAATATAATACCTTAATATTAAGGGGGCATGGGTATTTATTAGGGTGACATGGCAGGAAGCAGTGTTGCCAATATAATACCTTAATATTAAGGGGGCTTGGGTATTTATTAGGGTGACATGGCAGGAAGCAGTGTTGCCAATATACGGTAATACCTTAATATTAAGGGGGCATGGGTATTTATTTGCTCATTTATATATATTTTTATGGTGTTTATTAGCTTCCTCCCTAGACCTCAATCAAGCTTTAAAAAATCACCCCAAGTCCCTCCCAAGATAAATTTGTAAATTTTTCGATAGAATAATGTTCCGGCCGAAGGCCGATTTCTCTTAAATTACAGGCTCGCTATCGATCGCCACGAAAAAATCGACACCTAAATGGCACGAAAAAACTCAATAATGACAAAGAAATGGGGCGAAAAGTCTTTAAATATTAAGACTTTTCATGCCATTTAGGTGTCTATTTTTTCCCTGGCGAGCGATAGCGAGCCTGTAATTTACGAGGACCCTGCCTTCGGTCTGGAAATTTTTCTACCGAAAAATGTACAAAATTATCTTGAAAGTGGGTCTAGGTGGTGTAATTTTAAGCTTGATGGAGGTCTAGGGAACAAACTAGAAAATGAATGAATAAATAAATAAATACAGCACAAAATAAAGCCTCTCCCTTTAATAAATACAGCACCAAATAAACCCTCCCCTTTAATAAGTACAGCACCAAATAAACCCTCTCCCTTTAATAAATACAGCCCCAAATAAACCCTCCCCTTTAATAAATACAGCACAAAATAAAGCCTCTCCCTTTAATAAATACAGCCCCAAATAAACCCTCCCCCTTTAATAAATACAGCCCCAAATAAACCCTCCCCCTTTAGTAAATACAGCACCAAATAAACCCTCCCCTTTTAATAAATACAGCACAAAATAAACCCTCTCCCTTTAATAAATACAGCACAAAATAAACCCTCCCCCTTTAATAAATACAGCACAAAATAAACCCTCTCCCTTTAATAAATACAGCACAAAATAAACCCTCTCCCTTTAATAAATACAGCACAAAATAAACCCTCCCCCTTTAATAAATACAGCACAAAATAAACCCTCTCCCTTTAATAAATACAGCACAAAATAAACCCTCTCCCTTTAATAAATACAGCACAAAATAAACCCTCTCCCTTTAATAAATACAGCACAAAATAAACCCTCCCCCTTTAATAAATACAGCACAAAATAAACCCTCTCCCTTTAATAAATACAGCACAAAATAAACCCTCTCCCTTTAATAAATACAGCACAAAATAAACCCTCTCCCTTTAATAAATACAGCACAAAATAAACCCTCTCCCTTTAATAAATACAGCACAAAATAAACCCTCCCCCTTTAGTAAATACAGCACCAAATAAACCCTCCCCTTTTAATAAATACAGCACCAAATAAACCCTCTCCCTTTAATAAATACAGCACCAAATAAACCCTCTCCCTTTAATAAATACAGCACAAAATAAACCCTCTCCCTTTAATAAATACAGCACAAAATAAACCCTCCCCCTTTAATAAATACAGCACAAAATAAACCCTCTCCCTTTAATAAATACAGCACAAAATAAACCCTCTCCCTTTAATAAATACAGCCCCAAATAAACCCTCTCCCTTTAATAAATACAGCACAAAATAAACCCTCCCCCTTTAATAAATACAGCACAAAATAAACCCTCTCCCTTTAATAAATACAGCACAAAATAAACCCTCTCCCTTTAATAAATACAGCACAAAATAAACCCTCTCCCTTTAATAAATACAGCACAAAATAAACCCTCCCCCTTTAATAAATACAGCACAAAATAAACCCTCTCCCTTTAATAAATACAGCACCAAATAAACCCTCCCCTTTTAATAAATACAGCACCAAATAAACCCTCTCCCTTTAATAAATACAGCACCAAATAAACCCTCTCCCTTTAATAAATACAGCACAAAATAAACCCTCTCCCTTTAATAAATACAGCACAAAATAAACCCTCTCCCTTTAATAAATACAGCCCCAAATAAACTCTCCGCCTTTAATAAATACAGCACCAAATAAACCCTCTCCCTTTAATAAATACAGCCCCAAATAAACCCTCTCTCTTTAATAAATACAGCACAAAATAAACCCTTCCCCTTTAATAAATACAGCACAAAATAAACCCTCTCCCTTTAATAAATACAGCACAAAATAAACCCTCTCCCTTTAATAAATACAGCACAAAATAAACCCTCTCCCTTTAATAAATACAGCACAAAATAAACCCTCCGCCTTTAATAAATACAGCACAAAATAAACCCTCAGCCTTTAATAGTAAACCATGATGTGTTACAAGGAGAGGAATATGGTTACTATCTGACAACATGACTATCTTGATGGTGGTAATGTTTATGGTGTCAATTCTGCCCCTACCACCACTAAGGATTAATATAGGAGAGAACTGTTGGTTATATATGACACCGTGGTAGTCCCTTTCTCCCTCGTATTTAGCCCCATGAGGATTAATATACAAGAGAACAGTTGGTAATATCTGACACCATGACCGTCTTAATGGTGTCAATGGTTAATACAATGCTTAATGGTGTCAATTTTGCCACCATCACTAAGGATTAATATACAAGAGAACTGTTGTTAATATCTGACACAAAGACCATTGTAGTGATGGTAGTAATGATGGTGTCACTGATTTATGGTGTCAACTCTGCCACCACCTCTACCACCACTAAAAATTAATATACAAGATAACTGTTGGTAATATCTGACACCAAGACCATTTTAATGGTGTCAATGGCTGGTGGTGTCAACTCTGCCACCACTACTATCACCAAAGACTAATACAATGCTTAGTGGTGTCACGCCTGCCACCATCACCAAGGATTAATATACAAGAGAACTAAGATCTGACACCATGGTAGTTCTGGTGATGGTGGTAGTGTTAATGGTGTCACGGATGCATGATGTCAACTCTGCCACCACCGTCGCCACTACGGATAAGACAGGCAAGATTATCACCATTTGGAATACATATATTGATATACAAACACACACACACAATAATATATACAGTATATTGTATTAATATTGATATACAAACACACACACACACAATAATATATACAGTATATTGTATTAATTTATGTTTAGTTGTATTTTTAACCACCCAAACCTACTCGGGCATTTTCAGGATTTCGTGATGCTTAACCCACTTTCTCTTAAAAAAAAAAAAAAAAAAAAAAAAAAAATATATATATATATATATATAAATATATATATATATATATATATATATATATATATATATATATATCTATATATATATATATATATATATATATATATATATATATATATATATATATATATATATATATATATATACCGGTATATATATATATATATATATATAATTATATATATAATTATATATATATATATATATATACAGTATATACCGGTATATATATAAATATTGTTGTTGTATGTTATAAAAATCGCCACCTGTAAGTGGCACCGATTAGGGTGTCGCCCATCGGTAATTTGTGTAGGGTTTTTTCCCCTAGATAGGTTGCCCGCCAAGGCAATATATATATATATATATATATATATATATATATATATATATATATATATATATATATATATATATAAAGTTAGTACTGGTACTTGTAGTTTGAGGGTATTTAACTCATTTAGAATTATGACGCATTTTGACGGTATATTGTGCCTATCATTACACGATTTTCTTAGGCCTAGGATCTGTGGGAGTCGGAGGCATAATAGAGATAGTTTTGACACATTCGATTTCTAGAGGTCGTTCCTAAACTGCATAACATCTTTAAATAATGCCCTGAATATATATATATCCAAGGAGTGGCTCTTCACAATTAAAAGATTAATCGGTAATTTTATAGATTTGTGAATTTATTAGTTTTGTTTTCTACTTTTACTCCAGATTATTATGATTTTTTTATATATAAGTTGAGGGAATTTATTGTGCTATTTAATATTTTGACATGAATATATAATGTGGTTATTTAGTTATGCTGATTTTTACAGTCTTAAGGGGGGATGAGCGGATTTATTTCCTTATTTATTTTATTTTATTTATATTTTTTTAGTTTCCTCCCTAGACCTCCATCAAGCTTAATAAACACCCCCCCAAGACCCTCCTTAAAGATATATTTGCACATTTTTCGATAGAAGAATGTCCCGGTCGAAGGCCAATTCCTTTTAAATTACAAGCTTGCTGTCGTTTGCCAGGACAAAATGACACATAAACGGCACGAAAGGTCTTAATATTGTCAAAGAAATGGGGTGAAAGGTGTTAAAATCGCTAAACTAATGGGGCGAACGTCTTAGAATCTGAAAACAATGGGGCTAAACATGAGGGAGAAGGGGGGCCATAAAAACCAACCTCCCCCCCCCTTAAGTGTGTGTCTGAGTGGTGATATCCTGAGGCGAAGTGTAGAAGTGGTAGCTCTCTTTCTCTCTCTCTCACTAACATACATACATAGACACACATAGTTTATTACATACACACACACACTCTCTCTCTCTCTCTCTCTCTCTCTCTCTCTCTCTCTCTCTCTCTCTCTCTCTCTCTCTCTCTCTCTCTCTCTCTCTCTCTCACTAACACACACTGCCATGTTTTTGCTTTCTCTTACACACACTCATATTCTCTCTTTCTCTCGCTCTCACTCACTCTCTCGCTCTCACTCACTCTCTCGCTCTCACTCACTCATTCACTCACACTCACACTCTCTCTCCCTTTCATTCTCTCTCAGTAACAGCATAATAAGAGCGTTCACAGGTATGCCTACTAGAAGTATTGATATAACATCTTACCAATAACATACTACCTAGGTCACTCTCTCTCTCTCTCTCTCTCTCAGTAACAGCATAAGAAGAGCGTTCACAGGTATGCCTACTAGAAGTATTGATATAACATCTTACCAATAACATACTACCTAGGTCACTCTCTCTCTCTCTCTCTCTCTCTCTCTCTCTCTCTCTCTCTCTCTCTCTCTCTCTCTCTCTCCCTCTCTCTCTCTCTCTCAGTAACAGCATAATAAGAGCGTTCACAGGTATGCCTACTAGAAGTATTGATATAACATCTTACCAATAACATACTACCTAGGTCTCTCTCTCTCTCTCTCTCTCTCTCTCTCTCTCTCTCTCTCTCTCTCTCTCTCTCTCTCTCTCTCTCTCTCTCTCTCTCACGAACAGGCACACACACACAACAACCACACACCCACCACACACAACAACCCACACACAACCCACACACACCACAAGCCCACACACAAACAACAACCACACACAAACACACCCACACACACACAACAACCACACACCCACCCACACACAAACACACCCACACACAAACACACCCACACACAAACACACCCACACACAAACACACCCACACACACACAACCACACCCACACACACACAACAACCACACACCCACCCACACACAAACACACCCACACACAAACACGCCCACACACAAACAACAACCACACACAAACACACCCACACACACAACAACCACACACACACAACAACCACACACACACACACACAACAACCACACACAAACACACCCACACACACACAACAACCACACACAAACACACCCACACACACACAACCACACACAAACACACACAACAACCACACACACACAAACACGCCCACACACAAACAACCACACACAAACACACCCACACACACACAACAACCACACACCCACACCCACACAAACACACCCACACACAAACACACCCACACACAAACACGCCCACACACAAACAACAACCACACACAAACACACCCACACACACACACAACCACAAACACCACCCACACACACACACAACCACAAACACCACACACACACACACACACAACCACACACACACAACAACCACACACAAACACACCCACACACACAACAACCACACACACACAACAACCATACACACACACACACACACAATAACCACACACAAACACACCCACAACAACCACACACACCCACACACACACACACAACCACACACAAACACACCCACACACACAACCACGCACAAACACACACACACACACAAAACCACGCACAAACACACCCACAACAACCACACACAAACACACCCACAACAACCACACACAAACACACCCACACACACAACAACCACACACACACAACAACCACACACACACACACACACACAACCACACACAAACACACCCACACACCCACACACACAACAACCACACACACACAACAACCACACACACACACACACACACAACCACACACAAACACACCCACAACAACCACACACAAACACACCCACACACACAACAACCACACACACACACAACAATCACACACAAACACACCCACACACACACAACAACCACGCACAAACACACCCACAAAAAAAACAAAAACAAAACACACACACACACCCACACAAACTCTCAGTAAACAGTGTGTAATGACCGATATCCCCCCCCCCTCCTCTTTTTGACTCAGAGGCTTGGATTATGACTTATGAACCTCCATTCAAATAATGTTGGTATAGCGGAAAGAAGGATAGTGCGCTTGTGTGCTGTGGTGTTATGGAGAGGTAGTGTTTGTGATAGCTAGCTGGATTACTATCTATGTGGATGCCCATAAAGAGAATATATACAGTATATGTGTGTGCGAGTCAGTGAACAGAATAGAATATAATGTTTTTGTTTTTGCTTAGACTTTTACAAAACAATATGGAGAACAGCTTCTCAATGCATTTTACAGAGTATCTTACAATACATGTATTGTATAAATATACAAAATACAAAATACTGCTTTAAAGAGAGTGCTAACTTGCTCAACACATGAACGTTATTTTTCTGCATCAGTAACTTATACTTAAATTCTGTGTGCGTGTGTGTGTTACTTGCTTTTGTAACTGTGAATGACTTCTCTGTGTGTGTGTGTTTTGTTTGTGTTCTATGTGAGTTAGGGAGGCAAAAGGCAGAACTGCCTATAGCGTGTGCCTCCCCCATAGTTGAAAGAGTGACAGGACCAAAATCAAGGGACGTTCGAGCCAAAATGCCTGGACACACGGAGTTCGAAGCAATTTAAGTCATAGGCAGAGGGAAAGACTGATTCTGGGAGAGAGTTCCAGAGCTCAGCTGTTGAATGGAAAAAAGTCTGAGAGTAACGTTTCACTCTTGGGTTGGAGAGTTGCACAGAGTAGGGGTAGGATTGTGTTGCAAGACGGGTACCACGTGCCCTACGTAAAGGAGGTGGTATACACTGGGAAAGCTCTGAGGAACACTGATTATTACAGTAGCGATAGAATAGCGAGAGAGATGCAACATTGCGGCGAAGAGAGAGAGATTGCAGAGAGTTGGTGAGTGGACGGGGTTAATGATACGAAAGGCCTTCCTTTCAATTTTGTCTAGGAGAGCGGTGTGAGAGGAACCTCCCCACACATGTGAACAATACTGTGTATGTGTGTGTATATGTATGTGTGTGTGTGTGTGTGTGTGTGTGTGTGTGTGTGTGTGTGTGTGTGTGTGTGTGTGTGTGTGTGTGTGTGTGTAATTAACTTATGATCTTGAGGATGATGAGGATCCTTGGTGATCTCTCGCCAGCCATCACCCTCCCGGAATTGAGCTTAGAGCTCGTATTGTCCGATCATCGGGTAAGGCTGAGACCTTCTCACACCACACACCCGGGCAGCGAGGTCACAACTCCTTGAATTACATGCTGTACCTATTTACAGCTAGGTAAACAGAGGCTACCACGTGAAAGGAGACAAACCCAAATTGTCCTCACCCGGCCGAGGATTCGAACCCCAGGCCTCTCGATTGTGAATTGAACGCGCTACCACTACGCTACCTGGCCGTGGTGTGTGTTTGAATCAGTGTGTGCGTGTGTGTATGACGTGTGTATGTAAGTTTTGCTTTTGTAACCGTGCATGACTTTGCTGTGTGTGTGTGTGTCAGTGTGTGCGTGTATGACGTGTGTATGTAACTTTGTTTTTGTAACCGTGCTTGACTTCTGTGTGTGTGTGTGTGTCAGTGAGTGTGTATGTGTGGAATAGTGTGTGTGTGGCCTAGTGAGTGTGTGTTTGTGTGTGTATGTGTGGCCTAGTGTGTGTGTATGGTGTACGTGTGTTTACCTTTCCATAAGTTAAGGCACACGGCACATATATATTACAGTGACTCGGTACTCGGCCGTAAAATAAAAGTATGATAAGATTCCTGAATACAGATTGCTGGCTTAATAATCCAGAAGGGTTGAAAGCTTCTGAAGTCCTATTTTAACTGCCTAGCCTCTGGAATACAGATTGCATTTTTCGTTTTGTATAAATGAGTTAGTTAAAATAGAACTTCAGAGGCTATCAACCCTTCTAGATTATTAATAGTCCGTCAGGTGCCAGGCCCGGGGAGACGGTATACAGTATATGAAGGATCATGCCTGGATGTGAGGTGGGCAGGCATTGTGAGGTCAAGTTTCGCTGCATGTCTGCCTGCTGAGACCGAAACCTCTCCGGGAGGTCTGGGACCTGGGAGTCTACAGTATGCTGGGGACCCCAAATGGTCCTTGATCTCTGGGTCTTTCCTGGACGACCTAGATGTGTGTGTGTTTTTGTTTTCTTTTTTTTTCGAGCTCTGTCTTGAGTTAGTCACCTCCAGCTAAGGGGTATGTGCCTGAGTATATATATATATATGTGTGTGTGTGTGTAGTTATGTAGACTATCAGACAGACAGACATATATATGATGTAACTTACCAGCCAGACAGGTAGCCAGACAGCCAATAATAACACAACCAAGCCTAGACAACCATAAACAGCCGGAATAACACAACATTTATCGACCACCACCGCCAACAAGACTTGATATATTTTGCAAGAGGGGATGTACAGGACTGACATGAACGCTCTCGGTTGGATTTCATTTTGGGAGATATTTATTAATTTGTGTATATATATTTATGTACCCGGTATATATTTAATATTTCTTAGGTTTATTTTTTCTGAGTGAGTGAGGGAGACAAAAGGCAGAACTGCCTGTAGTGAATGCCTTCCCCAGAGTTGAAAGAGTGACAGGGCCAACATCAAGAGACGTTCGAGCCAAAATGCCTGGACACACAGACTTTGAAGCAATCTAAGTCATAGGAAGAGGGAAGGACTGATTCTGGGAGAGAGTTCCAGAGTTCAGCTGTTGAATAGAAGAAAGATTGAGAATAACGTTTCACTCTTGGGTTGGAGAGTTGCACAGAGTAGGGGTGGGATTGTGTTGCAAGATGTGTGCTACGTGCTCTACGAAGAGGGGGTGGTATACACTGAGAGAGCTCTGATGAACACTGATTATTGTAATAGCGGTAGAATAGTGAGAGAGACGCAACATTGCTGCGAAGAGAGAGAGGCTGCAGAAAATTGGTGAGTGGACGTGAGTTAATGAGACAGAAGGCTTTCTTTTCTACTTTGTCTAGAAGTGCTGTGTGAGAGGATCCTCGCAACACGTGTGAACAATACTTAATACAAGGACGCACTGTGCCCCTGTACTGAGCTAGAAGCTGCGCAGGGGTAAAGAACCCTTGGAGGCGGTTGAGCACACCCAGCTTCTGGAAAGCTGATTTAGCAAGAGTGGCAACATGAAATTTCCAAGAGAGATCAGAAGAAAAAGAGACACTGAGAAAATTAAGAGAAGATGAAGGGATAATTTGTATGTTGTTGAAGAGTAGTTTTCTGGAAAAGGGCGATGAGTAGACAGATGGAGAAATTGAGTTTTGGAAGCATCGAAAGTAACAAGATTTTCTCTGCCCCAGTTAAAGATAGTAGGGAAATCAGAAGATAGGTGCTTTATGGCCTCCTTATGTGAGTTTGGGAGTTCCTGCTGTGAATGATGTTGTGGAAGGCTACTTTAATTAATAGTAATGTACTGTAGAGTCGTCAGCATATGGGGCTGGAGGTTCAGTTGAGAGGGTCGTTAATGAATAATAGGAAGATAATTAGAGATAGGACAAACCCTGAGGAACACCGGAGTTGATAGGTTGAGGAAGTGAACGGTGGCCGTCCACAACCGCAGCTATGGAACGGCCGGAAAGGAAATTAGACACAAAGGCACAGATGGAGGGATAGAAACCGAAGGAGGGTAGTTTGGAAATGAGGGATTTGTGCCAGACTCTATCGAAGGCCTTCGATGTGTCTAGTACTCTAGCGCAACAGAAAATGCCTCACTGAAGTCCTGAATGGAGGATGACCAAGAGTTAAGATAAGAAAGTAGATCACCAGTAGAGCGGCCCTTTAAGGAAGCCATACTGGCAGTCTGAGAGTAGGTTATGGGAAGTAGATCACCAGTAGAGCAGCCCCTAAGGAAGCCATACTGGCGGTCTGAGAGTAGGTTATGGGAAGTTAAATGCTTAAGAAATTTTGAGGTAAGAATAGTTTCAAAAACTTTAGAGATACAAAAAAGGAGAGCAATTGAACGATAGTTGGAGGGTTGAGAGCAGTCACCCTTCTTTGGGACAGGTTGAATGAGAGCAAACTTCCAGCAAGAAGGAAAGACATTAGAGGATAGACAGAGACGAAAGAGTTTGCCTAGGCAGGTTACTTCCCTAGACCTCCATCAAGCTTAAAAAACACACACACAAGACCGCCATTTAAGATGAATTTGTGCATTTTTCGGTAGTCTTGAATGGGGAAGAGCCCTTTAAAATCCCAAACCTAATCAGGTGAAACTTCTTAACCCTTTCAAGACCCGATGACGCATTACTTTTCTGTTTTCTGGCCATTACTAGACGATTTTATTCAGATTAGGAAGGGTATATGCAAGTCAGAGGGTTAATTGAGACAGCCTTTACCCATATGATTCCCACAGGAGAGGGAGGGGGAAGGGGGATGGTGGTGGAGGGAGAGGGAGGGGGAGATGAAAGAATGGGGGGAGGAACTGGAGGGGGGTTAGATGGTGGGGAGGTGGGGGAGGGAGAGGGGGGGATGGATGGCAGTGGAGGGAGGAGATGGATGGTGGTGGAGGGAAATGGGGGGATAGAGGGGGGGGTAAAAGGATAGGGGGAGGTAGAGGGGGATGAAAGGATGGGGGAGGGAGAGGGAAGTGGGGGGGGGGGGTAGATGGTGGTGGAGGGGGGAGGGGATGAAAAGAGGGAGGGGGGGGGGGGGGCGGGTTGATGGATGGTGTTGGAAGTCATCACGACATTTTGTACATACATGCACACCCATACATACATATATACACACACATACATGCACACCCATACATACATATAATACACACATACATGATGCACACCCATACATACATATATACACACACATACATGCACACCCATACATACATATAATACACACATACAGTACATGCACACCCATACATACATATATACACACACATACATGCACACCCATACATACATATAATACACACATACATGCACACCCATACATACATATATACACACACATACATGCACACCCATACATACATATAATACACACATACATGCACACCCATACATACATATATACACACACATACATGCACACCCATACATACATATAATACACACACATACATGCACACCCATACATACATACATATATACACACATACATGCACACCCATACATACATATAATACACACACATACATGCACACCCATACATACATATAATACACACACATACATGCACACCCATACATACATATAATACACACACATACATGCACACCCATACATACATATAATACACACATACATACATGCACACCCATACATACTATAATACACACACATACATGCACACCCATACATACATATAATACACACACATACATGCACACCCATACATACATATAATACACACACATACATGCACACCCATACATACATATAATACACACACATACATGCACACCCATACATACATACATATAATACACACACATACATGCACACCCATACATACATATAATACACACATACATGCACACCCATACATACATATAATACACACACATACATGCACACCCATACATACATATAATACACACATACATGCACACCCATACATACATATATACACACACATACAGTACATGCACATACACATGGATTGACGTCTCATACACTCGTGACACATATACAGATATGCACATATGATATCCAAACGTACATAGTTGTCTTCGTCACACACACACACACACACACACACACACACACGCACACACACACACGCACATACACACACACATGCAATGCTTCTTTGTCACTTACTATATACATTCATAAAACACACAAGGCATATACACACACATACATCTTCAATACATACATGGTACACAGACAGAATACACACACAAGTGACATCTCTGATATACGAACATTGCATTATCTGATACGACACACACACACACACACTCACAGACACAGACACACTTTTGTGTGTATACAAATACATACACACACATGTTCTCACGCTCACCCAGTACACACATACAGTCACATGTGGGGTTCTAGGTGATATACACATGTGCACTCACCTGTATTATCTAACTGACATATGTACACACGCACACGATAGTTGTACACGCAAGCATTTCTTCTGAAAAACATATCTACCCCCACAAATACCCCCACACACACTTATACAGAAACACACACACACACATACCCCCCCCCCCCAACACACACATATACAGAAACACAGACACACATTATATATACAGTAGGCTACAGTATATACAGAGCGGTCACGAAACAAACATATACCCCCACACACACATATACAGAAACACACACATACCCCCACACACACATATACAGAAACACACACACACATTATATATACAGTAGGCTACAGTATATACAGAGCGGTCACGAAACACACATATACCCCCACACACACATATACAGAAACACACACATACCCCCACACACATATACAGAAACACACACATACCCCCACACACACATATACAGAAACACACACACACATTATATATACAGTAGGCTACAGTATATACAGAGCGGTCACGAAACATTTCCCCATAGGGAATTCTTGTGCATCTGTATGTGGTGCGGTAACCCAGGTTCGAATCATGGTGGATCACATGCTTGCTTTCAGTAATTTCTTTGGGAGGTGTTTGATGTTGGAGTGAAATGTATATAAATAGATTATTCAGCTCTCTCTTGCAAATACACAGTAATTCCCTATGGGGAAATGTTTTGCGACCGCTCTGTATAAATATCCTTAGAAGATATTATGATATTGGACATATTTAAGAGGGGGGTGGAGAGGGAGGAGTGGCGCTGGAATCATCCTAGGTGGAGATTTTAGCGAAAAATTGAGTGAAGAGTTCCGCTTTGTCCGAGGAAGAGGTGACGGTGGTGAAGTCAGAGTTTAAAAGAGAAGGGAAAGACGAGGGAGTGAAATTGTTGGAGAGATCTTTGGCTAGATGCCAAAAAGCTTGGGAAGAGCTAGAGTTGGAAAGTTCAGAGCATTTGCTGTTGATGAAATAGTTTTTGGCTAGTCGAAGGATAGATTTGGCTTGATTCCTTGCAGAGTCATATAAAGTACGAGATTCTTTAGTTTGAACGCGACGGTACCGTTTGAATGCTTCCTACTTATTGCAGACAGCAGTAGAACAAGCGTGAGTAAACCAAGATTTTTGTGAGTTAATTTGAAAGAAAGAGAATGAGATGTATGCTTCCATGCCCGAAAGAATTACTTCAGTAATGCGCTTGGCACTCTCTGAGGGTCCCCCGCCATGGAAGCAAAAATAATTTTATAGGAAATCAAAGAAGTACCGTACTGCTGTAGAGCCTCCCAGTCGGCAGCAACAAAATGCCACAAGCGCCGCCGGCTGGAAGGGTCAGAAGGCCGTACTGGAGAGACAGGACAGGTGACAGCGATAAGGTTATGATCGGAGGAGCCCAACGGACAGAGAAGATTTACAGTGTAAGCAGAAGGATTAGAGGCTAGAAATAAGTCCAGAATGTTGGGCCGATCTCCAGGGTGGTCCGAGATACGGGTGGGTTGCTGAACCAACTGCTCTAGGTTAGTTAGGATACAAAGATGTAGGCTTGTTCACCAGGTTGGTCAGTGAAAAGAGAGGAGACCCATTAGCGGTGATTAACATTGAAATCTCCTAAGATGGATTTTTCAGAGAAGGGAGAGATGGATAGAATGTGTTCCACTATAGAAGTAAGATAGTAATTTGTTTTGGATAGACACTAGAATTAAAGGAGAGATAAACAACACAGATATACTTGGTGAGAGAGTGACAAGACAGCTTAACCCTTGTTTAGCGGGACCCGACTTAAGTCAGCCTAGAGAACCAAGGACTAAGTGGCGGGGCCCGACTTAAGTCTGTGTGCAATTTTTGAGCAATAATGGCTCTGAGAGAGAGACGAGCGATGGGAGGAGCATAGGTCGGCTCATGACCGCTCGGCACGGGTCCCGCGCGACTACTGACGTTCCCTCCACACACATCCACACTCACTGCCTCGCTACACAGGGAATTATGTAAGGATATTACCGTATTTTAGGGATTTTGCACTCGTCTTGCACGATCGTTGCAAGAGAACGCGTGGTCGTAGAAGGATGGTTCTGGTGTCATTGGAAAGCTCAATTATCGCCCTTTCAGGGATACATAATTGTATTACGCTCTGGCTCTTGTTTATGCATGAAAAAGAGCACGGAAACAAGGTCGTTTAGGGTAAAACCACCCGCTTGCCAGGTAGTAGAAGTTACCGACCTAGCCGCTCGTGGAGTGTTAAGCCAGATAGTTGAGAATTCAGAAGAGTCAAAGTTGGGAACACGAGAGCAAGTAAGATTATTGTGTATGAACACACAACATCCACCTTTGGCTTTGAATTGAGGATAGAGAGAGTAGGAGGATATAAAGAAGGATTTGCTGTCTGTTGCACTAGACAACTTAATTTCGGTGAGAAAAAGTAAGTCCGGTTTGGTAGCAGAGAGATGGTGTTTAAAAGAAAGGCCGCAAATGTTGCAGACATTGATAGGTATAGTAGTAGGTAGAGGATTCAGGGCAAAAAGCAGCATTGCCTTTAGTCTCTTTCATTCACATAACAAAAAAAATATATCGGTACTATTTTTAACATCGTTTTTAACACCAATAACACCCAAAATGAAATTAATGAAAGCATGTGATTCTCCCAGGATTCCAACCTAGGACATCACATACAGAACTTACACGCTGTAACAATTACACCATCAAGACAGTAATATGTAAAAGAATGTTGTGTGTGTGTGTGTGTGTGTTTTTTTTTTTTTTTTTCCTCGTGGTCTTCCATCTGAGGGTGACTGCATGTTGGTTAGGGTAATATCAGTCTTGGTACACAGGGTGGAACGCCTGATCACCACGCCAACCTCCCCACATTAACATTACCCTCACGAACCACTACTATATCACCCACGGGCCCTCAGGAAACTGTAAACATCGCGGGATTCAGCGCCCCTCTTCTTGTGCTTGGGAAACATAACTCGTGGATGATATGCTGCTATGAGGCCGCTATTAGTTGGCTCTCTCCATAGTCTCCTACTCTAACGAACAAATGTAAATATTTGTCTTAAAGGAAGGTACCGGTATTTAGTTAGTTCCCTAGACCTCCATCAAGCTTTAAATGACACCTTCTAGGCCCCCTTTCAAGATAAATGTGTACATTTTTCGGTAGAAAAACTCCTCATAAATTACAGGCTCGCTATCGCTCGCCAGGAAAAAATCGACACCTAAATTGCGTGAAAGGTCTTAAAATTGACAGAAATGGGGCAAAAGTTCTTAATTATGGGGCGAACGTCTTAAAATATCAAAAGCAATGGGGCTAAACATGAGGGAGAAAGGAGTCAAGAAAAAAATCCCTCAAGTGAAGATCTCCCCTTAAAGGGAGTCTCGGGGGTGTTCTTTATTTTAATTGCTTGATAAGAGGTCTAGGGAGGCAACTAAGAAATTAGTATAAAAATAAATATATGAACAAATAACCAAACACCCCCTCAAGATAGGGAAAGAAAATGGAGGTATGCGTTACATTTTGACTAACGTACAGTCGCGCTAATAAGTCATGTCTCGGCACCAAGTATGTTTTGATCAATAATTGGTATCAGCAATATCTAAGCTTCATTTCTTCATATGGAGTGAAATATATAAACATGCTCCTACACTTAGCCTCCCTATTCAACATCTGACAGACATTAATACAGCACAGAGCAAGCCAAACGTAATGACAGCTGGGACATGACTTATTAGCGCGACTGTACACTCGGATGCCATAGTTTCTAGCCAAGTCAAAATAATTCGTGGACTCTCTATGTTTTTCTTTATGTAATTATTACTATGTAAATGAAACTGTAATCAAATACTAAAGACGACACCGGTAAAGAAGGGGTTAAGATAAATTTGTAAATGTTTTGGTAGAAAATGTCTCGATCAAAGGCCGGTTCCTCTTAAAATTACAGGCTCGCTATCGCTCGCCCGGAAAAAAAATTGACACTAAATGACACGAAAGGTCTAAATATTGACAAGGACGACATATGTTAAAATTGCTAAATTAATGGGTCGAACGTCTAAACATCTGATAACCAATAAATGAACCCTTCCCCCATTAACATATGAACCAGTGTTGTTATAATCATTATGGTCTACATTGCATACATAATACTTGCAGTGCATTTATGAATGTTTGTACGGTCGAGGTTAATAAGTGTTGTCATATATTTCACACATTTTCGGACACTGACTAATACTTTGAGGGATAAGCACTTTTCCCAGTAACTATAAAGATACCAATAACACTTGTTGAGCGAAAACCACTGGAATCTATGACAACACTTAATACCCCCGAGTGTACCTGCTAAGATTGGTATGCAGGATTCGAAACTGCATAATAAATCGTAGCATTCTTTAACTGTCTTCGTGGTGCAATGCATAAGTGTGTTGATTTACGGTGTGAGCATCCTCGGTTCGAATCCCCGGACTGCCACATGTGTTTGTTAATTTCATTAATCGAGTTTAGGAGTAAAGTTGGTTACTGGAGAGACCATTATAATTATATATATATTATGGGGGTGGTTTCTCTGGACCCCCCTTCTCACTCATATTTAGCCCGATAAGTGTTGAGATGTTAAGACAGTAGCCCCATTAGTTTGGCGATTTTAAGATCTTTCGCGCCATTTCATTTTAGATTTTAAGACTTTTCGTCTCATTAAGATGTCGATTTTTGTCCTGGCAAGTGAGAGCGAGCCTGTAATTTCAAAGGAGCCGCCGTATTAAGGGGAGGAAGTTGGTTTTTCGAGTCCTCCTCCTCTCTCATGTTTAGCCCTATTAGTTATGAGATTTCCAAACATTCGCCCCATTAGTTTGACGATTTTCAGACCTTTTGCCCCATTTATTTGCCAATATTAAGACCTTTCGTGCCATTTAGGTGTCTATTTTTTTTCTTGGCGAGCGATAGCGAGCCTGTATTTGAAGAGGAATCGGCCTTCGGCTGGGACATTTTTCTACCGAAAAATGTACAAATTGTTATCGAAGGGGGGTCTTGTGGGTGTTTTTTTAAGCTTGATAGAAGTTCAGAGAGTAAACTAAACCCCTTCCTTAAACCATTGAGCCGAACCAGTAAATTATGCTGCACAATACCGTCTGAGCTCCCTTAAATAAAAATGAATTACCGACGGTGTGGACATACAGTATATATATACCAATGAAGTACACGATATAACTATTATATATGCCTACATGATATATGACTATTATATATGCCTACATGATATATAACTATTATATATGCCTACATGATATATAACTATTATATATGCCTACATGATATATAACTATTATATATGCCTACATGATATATGACTATTATATATGCCTACATGATATATAACTATTATATATGCCTACATGATATATAACTATTATATATGCCTACATAATATATAACTATTATATATGCCTACATGATATATAACTATTATATATGCCTACATAATATATATGCCTACATGATATATAACTATTATATATGCCTACATAATATATAACTATTATATATGCCTACATAATATATAACTATTATATATGCCTACATGATATATAACTATTATATATGCCTACATAATATATAACTATTATATATGCCTACATAATATATATGCCTACATGATATATAACTATTATATATGCCTACATAATATATAACTATTATATATGCCTACATAATATATAACTATTATATATGCCTACATAATATATATGCCTACATAATATATAACTATTATATATGCCTACATGATATATAACTATTATATATGCCTACATAATATATAACTATTATATATGCCTACATGATATATAACTATTATATATGCCTACATGATATATAACTATTATATATGCCTACATGATATATAACTATTATATATGCCTACATAATATATAACTATTATATATGCCTACATAATATATAACTATTATATATGCCTACATGATATATAACTATTATATATGCCTACATAATATATAACTATTATATATGCCTACATAATATATAACTATTATATATGCCTACATGATATATAACTATTATATATGCCTACATAATATATAACTATTATATATGCCTACATGATATATAACTATTATATATGCCTACATAATATATAACTATTATATATGCCTACATGATATATAACTATTATATATGCCTACATAATATATAACTATTATATATGCCTACATGATATAACTATTATATATGCCTACATGATATATAACTATATATATGCCTACATAATATATAACTATTATATATGCCTACATGATATATAACTATTATATATGCCTACATGATATATAACTATTATATATGCCTACATAATATATAACTATTATATATGCCTACATGATATATAACTATTATATATGCCTACATAATATATATGCCTACATGATATATAACTATTATATATGCCTACATAATATATAACTATTATATATGCCTACATAATATATAACTATTATATATGCCTACATGATATATAACTATTATATATGCCTACATAATATATAACTATTATATATGCCTACATAATATATATGCCTACATGATATATAACTATTATATATGCCTACATAATATATAACTATTATATATGCCTACATAATATATAACTATTATATATGCCTACATAATATATATGCCTACATAATATATAACTATTATATATGCCTACATGATATATAACTATTATATATGCCTACATAATATATAACTATTATATATGCCTACATGATATATAACTATTATATATGCCTACATAATATATAACTATTATATATGCCTACATTATATATAACTATTATATATGCCTACATGATATATAACTATTATATATGCCTACATGATATATAACTATTACATAGGCCTACATAATATATATAACTATGATGTGTATATTACATAGGCCTACATAATATATAACTATTATATATGCCTACATGATATATAACTATTATATATGCCTACATAATATATATGCCTACATGATATATAACTATTATATATGCCTACATAATATATAACTATTATATATGCCTACATAATATATAACTATTATATATGCCTACATGATATATAACTATTATATATGCCTACATAATATATAACTATTATATATGCCTACATAATATATATGCCTACATGATATATAACTATTATATATGCCTACATAATATATAACTATTATATATGCCTACATGATATAACTATTATATATGCCTACATGATATATAACTATTATATATGCCTACATAATATATAACTATTATATATGCCTACATGATATATATAACTATTATATATGCCTACATGATATATAACTATTATATATGCCTACATGATATATAACTATTATATATGCCTACATGATATATAACTATTATATATGCCTACATAATATATAACTATTATATATGCCTACATAATATATAACTATTATATATGCCTACATAATATATAACTATTATATATGCCTACATGATATATAACTATTATATATGCCTACATAATATATAACTATTATATATGCCTACATGATATATAACTATTATATATGCCTACATAATATATAACTATTATATATGCCTACATGATATATAACTATTATATATGCCTACATGATATATAACTATTATATATGCCTACATAATATATAACTATTATATATGCCTACATGATATATAACTATTATATATGCCTACATAATATATAACTATTATATATGCCTACATGATATATAACTATTATATATGCCTACATGATATATAACTATTATATATGCCTACATGATATATAACTATTATATATGCCTACATAATATATAACTATTATATATGCCTACATGATATATAACTATTATATATGCCTACATAATATATAACTATTATATATGCCTACATAATATATAACTATTATATATGCCTACATGATATATAACTATTATATATGCCTACATGATATATAACTATTATATATGCCTACATGATATATAACTATTATATATGCCTACATAATATATAACTATTATATATGCCTACATGATATAACTATTATATATGCCTACATAATATATAACTATTATATATGCCTACATGATATATAACTATTATATATGCCTACATAATATATAACTATTATATATGCCTACATGATATATAACTATTATATATGCCTACATGATATATAACTATTATATATGCCTACATGATATATAACTATTATATATGCCTACATAATATATATGCCTACATAATATATAACTATTATATATGCCTACATAATATATAACTATTATATATGCCTACATGATATATAACTATTATATATGCCTACATGATATATAACTATTATATATGCCTAAATGATATATAACTATTATATATGCCTAGATAATATATAACTATTATATATGCCTACATGATATATAACTATTATATATGCCTACATAATATATATGCCTACATGATATATAACTATTATATATGCCTACATAATATATAACTATTATATATGCCTACATGATATATAACTATTATATATGCCTACATGATATATAACTATTATATATGCCTACATAATATATAACTATTATATATGCCTACATGATATATAACTATTATATATGCCTACATGATATATAACTATTATATATGCCTACATGATATATAACTATTATATATGCCTACATAATATATAACTATTATATATGCCTACATAATATATAACTATTATATATGCCTACATGATATATAACTATTATATATGCCTACATAATATATAACTATTATATATGCCTACATAATATATAACTATTATATATGCCTACATGATATATAACTATTATATATGCCTACATAATATATAACTATTATATATGCCTACATGATATATAACTATTATATATGCCTACATAATATATAACTATTATATATGCCTACATGATATATAACTATTATATATGCCTACATGATATATAACTATTATATATGCCTACATAATATAACTATTATATATGCCTACATGATATATAACTATTATATATGCCTACATGATATATAACTATTATATATGCCTACATGATATATAACTATTATATATGCCTACATAATATATAACTATTATATATGCCTACATGATATATAACTATTATATATGCCTACATAATATATATGCCTACATGATATATAACTATTATATATGCCTACATAATATATAACTATTATATATGCCTACATAATATATAACTATTATATATGCCTACATGATATATAACTATTATATATGCCTACATAATATATAACTATTATATATGCCTACATAATATATATGCCTACATAATATATAACTATTATATATGCCTACATAATATATAACTATTATATATGCCTACATAATATATATGCCTACATAATATATAACTATTATATATGCCTACATGATATATAACTATTATATATGCCTACATAATATATAACTATTATATATGCCTACATGATATATAACTATTATATATGCCTACATAATATATAACTATTATATATGCCTACATGATATATAACTATTATATATGCCTACATGATATATAACTATTATATGCCTACATGATATATAACTATTATATATGCCTACATAATATAACTATTATATATGCCTACATAATATATAACTATTATATATGCCTACATGATATATAACTATTATATATGCCTACATAATATATGCCTACATGATATATAACTATTATATATGCCTACATAATATATAACTATTATATATGCCTACATAATATATAACTATTATATATGCCTACATGATATATAACTATTATATATGCCTACATGATATATAACTATTATATATGCCTACATAATATATAACTATTATATATGCCTACATGATATATAACTATTATATATGCCTACATGATATATAACTATTATATATGCCTACATAATATATAACTATTATATATGCCTACATGATATATAACTATTATATATGCCTACATAATATATAACTATTATATATGCCTACATAATATATAACTATTATATATGCCTACATGATATATAACTATTATATATGCCTACATGATATATAACTATTATATATGCCTACATGATATATAACTATTATATATGCCTACATAATATATAACTATTATATATGCCTACATGATATATAACTATTATATATGCCTACATGATATATAACTATTATATATGCCTACATAATATAACTATTATATATGCCTACATGATATATAACTATTATATATGCCTACATGATATATAACTATTATATATGCCTACATAATATATAACTATTATATATATGCCTACATGATATATAACTATTATATGCCTACATGATATATAACTATTATATATGCCTACATAATATATAACTATTATATATGCCTACATGATATATAACTATTATATATGCCTACATAATATATAACTATTATATGCCTACATGATATATAACTATTATATATGCCTACATGATATAACTATTATATATGCCTACATAATATATAACTATTATATATGCCTACATGATATATAACTATTATATATGCCTACATGATATATAACTATTATATATGCCTACATGATATATAACTATTATATATGCCTACATAATATATAACTATTATATATGCCTACATAATATAACTATTATATGCCTACATGATATATAACTATTATATATGCCTACATAATATATATGCCTACATGATATATAACTATTATATATGCCTACATAATATATAACTATTATATATGCCTACATAATATATAACTATTATATATGCCTACATGATATATAACTATTATATATGCCTACATAATATATAACTATTATATATGCCTACATGATATATAACTATTATATATGCCTACATAATATATAACTATTATATATGCCTACATAATATATATGCCTACATGATATATAACTATTATATATGCCTACATGATATATAACTATTATATATGCCTACATGATATATAACTATTATATATGCCTACATAATATATAACTATTATATATGCCTACATGATATATAACTATTATATATGCCTACATAATATATAACTATTATATATGCCTACATGATATATGACTATTATATATGCCTACATGATATATAACTATTATATATGCCTACATGATATATAACTATTATTATGCCTACATGATATATGACTATTATATATGCCTACATGATATATATAACTATTATATATGCCTACATGATATATAACTATTATATATGCCTACATAATATATAACTATTATATATGCCTACATGATATATAACTATTATATATGCCTACATGATATATAACTATTATATATGCCTACATAATATATGGATGGTTTCGACCCGGTGTAATACTAGATATAAACCAAAGCTTTTTAAGTTATGTTCAAATTAACACTGGTACGGAATCGCTGTGTGTTCTATAATATACACACATATATTATACCGTGTACAGTCGGCCTCATAAGTGTTGTCTCGGCACCAATTATGTTTTCATCAATAATTGGTATCAGCAATATTTACACACGATTTCTTCTTTTTGAGTGAGATATACCAACATGTGCCTACACTTACCCACCCTATTCAACATCTGACAGACATTAATACAGCACAGAACAAGCCAAATGTAATGACAGCTGGGACATGACTTATTAGCGCGACCGTACACACTTATTTTACACCGTGTACTGTACACTACATTTGTTCGCACCTCATTCTGTTTAATACTACCTCACCACTCATTGCCTCGGAATATATGGCTCCAAGGGTGCTAAGGGGGAAGGGTTGGCTGTGGGGGACATATCTCATTTTATATAAATACAGTATATATATATATATATATATATATATATATATATATATATATATATATATATATATGTGTTTCTAATCTCTCAGTGGTGATCGAACCGTCGACCATCAGGACGATAGCCGACGCTTTATCAACTACACCCCTGTCGACGGTTCGATCCCCACTGAGAGATTAGAAATATTTAGTGGCTCACGTGTATTTGTGATATATTCTCAATATATATATATATATATATATATATATATAATAATAATAATAATAATAATTTGTGTTATTATTTTTTATTTTATTTTTATTTTTTGTATCATTCCTAGACCTCTATCAAACTTGAAAACATCCCCAAGATTCCCCTTCTAGATTAATTTGTATATTTTTCGGAAGAAAAACGACCCGACCGAAGGCCAGTTCCTCTTAAAATATATTCTCGCTATCGCTCGCCTGGAAAGAATTGACACTTAAGTGGCACGAAAAGTCTTATAATTTACAAAGAAATGGTGCGTAATGTCTTAAAATCGCCAAACCAATGGGGCTAAGCATGAGGGAGAAGGGGGACCAGAAAACCCAACCTCATCCCTTAGGACTAATATACTGTATGTCTGCCCCGTAATATAAAATGGTTCCAATGGTACTATTTGGAACCACGACAACTGCAGTCCAACTAAGGCAATCTTCATATTTCATAGAGAGAGGGGTAGTATGTTGTGTGTGTGTGTGTGTGTGTGTGTGTGTGTGTGTGTGTGTGTATGTATGTGTGTGTGTGTGTGTGTGTGTGTGTGTGTGTGTGTGTGTGACAGAGCAAGGGGTATTATTTCATAGAGAAAGGGGTAGTATGTTGTGTGTGTGTGTGTGTGTGAGAGAGAGAGAGCAAGGGGTATTATTTCATAGAGAAAGGGGTAGTATGTTGTGTGTGTGTGTGTGTGTGTTTGAGTGAGAGAGAGAGAGAGAGAGAGAGAGAGAGAGAGAGAGAGAGAGAGAGAGAGAGAGCAAGGGGTATTATTTCATAGAGAAAGGGGTAGTATGTTGTGTGTGTGTGTGTGTGTGTGTGTGTGTGTGTTTGAGTGTGAGAGAGAGAGAGAGAGAGAGAGAGAGCAAGGGGTATTATTTCATAGAGAAAGGGGTAGTATGTTTTGTGAGTGTGTGTGTGAGAGAGAGAGAGAGGAGAGAGGAAGAGGAGAGGGGAGAGAGAGAGAGGAGAGAGGAGGAGAGGAGAGAGAGAACAAGGGGTATTATTTCATAGAGAAAGGGGTAGTATGTTTTGTGTGTGTGTGTGTGAGAGAGAGAGATAGAGAGCAAGAGGTATTATTTTGTTTTGGTGTGTGTGTGTGAGAGAGAGAGAGAGAGGGGTATTAATTTGGTTTGGTGTGTGTGTGTGTGTGTGTGTGTGAGAGAGAAAGAGAGCGGTATTATTTTGTGTTGGTATGTGTGTGTATGTGTATGTGTGTGTGTGTGTGTGTGTGTGTGTGTGTGTGTGTGTGTGAGAGAGAGAAAGAGAGAGAGCGGTATTATTTTGTGTTGGTATGTGTGTGTATGTGTGTGGCGTGTGAGTGAGAGGGGTATTATTTGATTTTGTTGTGTGTGTGCGTGTGTGTGCGTGTGTGTGTTATTGAACTGTGAACATCTCGGTACCTTACCACTTCGCTACTAAGTCATAATATGTCTAATTATGCAACCTATTAAGGGGAGATTTCCACTTGAGGGATATTTTTCTTGACCCCTTTCTCCCTCATGTTTAGCCCCGTTGCTTTTGAGAATTTTAAGAGGTTTGTCCCATTAGTTTGGTGATTTTAAGAACTTTGGCCCCGTTTCTGTCAATTTTAAGACCTTTCGTGCCATTTAGGTGTCGATTTTTTCCTGGCGAGCGTTAGCGAGCCTGTAATTTAAGAGGAACCGGCCTTCGGCCAGGAAATTTTTCTACCGAAAAATGTACAAATATATCTTGAAGGGGGGTGTTAGCGGTATTATTGTTAAGCTTGATGAAGGTCTAGGTAGCAAACTAAATATCTCCCCTTAAACACAGTATCCCCGTGTGTGGGAGTTCTTGTATTATGGTGGGGTGGTTTGTTATAAGACCCGGTGTAGAGTAGGTGGTAGTGTTCCAAAGGTGTACTCAAGAGGCCTGGGTTCGATCCCGTACTTGGTGGGCTGTTCTTTAACCACTTCAATACGGGTGACGCCATTGTTTTTTTTATTTTGGCTATTAGTAGACGATTTTATGCAGCTTAGGAAGGACGTCTGGTAATCTGAGAGTTGTATTATATCTTCTCCATTAATTCGTTGACTATCATAGGCTATATCTTTCATAAACAGAGTAAAATCGTCTAATGATGGCGAGAATAAACATAAACTAACTTAACCCTTACTGAAAGGGTTAACACTCATCCCCATGTCCTCCCAACTCCTCTCTACAAGGGCGGACATCAGAGGTGCAGTAGACTAGTGTTCCATTTTCAATGTATATGCTAGCACCTGTTCAGCATGCTCAAGCTGATTACACTGGTTACAGACTACATAAACAACCACAGCCATTCCGACAGCATCCATTTCAACAGTATTAAAACAGCACCTCCCACACTATACACAACATAGGGAGGCTAGGCTCGCAACCATCCCCCCAAAACAGCACCTCCCACACTATACACAACATAGGGAGGCTAGGCTCGCAACCATCCCCCCAAAACAGCAACCTCCCACACTATACACACATAGGGAGGCTAGGCTCGCAACCATCCCCCCAAAACAGCACCTCCCACACTATACACAACATAGGGAGGCTAGGCTCGCAACCATCCCCCCAAAACAGCACCTCCCACACTATACACAACATAGGGAGGCTAGGCTCGCAACCATCCCCCAAACAGCACCTCCCACACTATACACAACATAGGGAGGCTAGGCTCGCAACCATCCCCCCAAACAGCACCTCCCACACTATACACAACATAGGGAGGCTAGGCTCGCAACCATCCCCCAAAACAGCACCTCCCACACTATACACAACATAGGGAGGCTAGGCTCGCAACCATCCCCCAAACAGCACCTCCCACACTATACACAACATAGGGAGGCTAGGCTCGCAACCATCCCCCAAACAGCACCTCCCACACTATACACAACATAGGGAGGCTAGGTTCGCAACCATCCCCCAAACAGCACCTCCCACACTATACACAACATAGGGAGGCTAGGCTCGCAACCATCCCCCCCAAATAAACTAGATGGAGGCGATTCATGCGTATGATAGTGTTTGTGTTGCTGGTGTAATGGTTTAGATGCTTATGTTCTGGGTGTGGTGTCCCGAGTTCGAATCTCGAGATCATATGTTTTCATTAATTTATTCAAGTGCATTAGGGTTTGTAATGGAGGATTAAGGTTAATAACGGGGTGTTCCTTAAATACAAACATAAATAAATGTTGTTAGCGAAGTCTCAAGGCAGCGAGCTGTCTTGCTGTCTTATTATCGAACCGTAATAAGTGTGGTTCCCGACGTGTGTGAGGTAATAACGACGTGTGTGAGGTAATAACGACGTGTGTGAGGTAATAACGACGTGTGTGAGGTAATAACGACGTGTGTGATAATACCGCGTGTGTGAGGTAATAACGACGTGTGTGAGGTAATAACGACGTGTGTGAGGTAATAACGACGTGTGTGAGGTAATAACGACGTGTGTGAGGTAATAACGACGTGTGAGGTAATAACGACGTGTGTGAGGTAATAACGACGTGTGTGAGGTAATAACGACGTGTGAGGTAATAACGACGTGTGTGAGGTAATAACGACGTGTGTGAGGTAATAACGACGTGTGTGAGGTAATAACGACGTGTGTGAGGTAATAACGACGTGTGTGAGGTAATAACGACGTGTGTGAGGTAATAACGACATCATAAACATAATAACGCTGGTTTATTGGGGGTTTCACTATTTTATTGCTGACGTGATATTGGGAGATTTCACTGTATTCTTGACGGTGTATTGTTTTTTGTTTTGTTTTTTTCATTGTGAGTGAGGGAGACAAAAGGCAGAACTGCCTGTGTCGAGTACCTCCCCCAGAGTTGAAAGAGTGACAGGGCCAAAATCAAGGGACGTTCGAGCCAAAATGCCTGGACACACAGAGTTTGAAGCAATTTAAGTCATAAGAAGAGGGAAAGAGTGATTCTGGAAGAGAGTTCCAGAGCTCAGCTGTTGAATTGAAGAAAGATTGAGAATAACGTTTCACTCTTGGGTTGGAGAGTTGCACAGAGTAGGGGTGGGATTGTGTTGCAAGACGGGTTCGACGTGCTCTACGAAGATCTCTCGATCTCGATTGATAATGTGTAGGGCGCTGGACTTGCGCCTATCACACATATAAGGGTATTAGGGTGGAGGATGGGGGGGGGGGGAGCTAAGTGGAGGGTTTATGGTGTGTGTGTGATGTGGGCGAAATGTTAGGTTATTCTGTGTTTGAATGTGTCTAGTGTAGGGCTATTTATTGTATCTTCTGGGAGACTGTTTCAATCCCGTATGGTTCGTGGAAAGAATGAGTGTTTGTCAGTATTAGTGTGGTATGTTTGGTACTTATGAGAGTGTGTGTTACGAGTGTTGCGGGTGTTTGAGTGTGTGTTACGAGTGTTGCGGGTGTTTGAGTGTGTGTTACGAGTGTTGCGGGTGTTTGAGTGTGTGTTACGAGTGTTGCGGGTGTTTGAGTGTGTGTTACGAGTGTTGCGGGTGTTTGAGTGTGTGTTACGAGTGTTGCGGGTGTTTGAGTGTGTGTTACGAGTGTTGCGGGTGTTTGAGTTGTGTAGGTATCCATGTTTGTTTCAAGAGAGTGTATAAGTTCTGTATGTGGGATCCCAGGTTCGAATCCTGGGAAGATCACATGTTTGTATTAATTTAATTTGAGGGTGTTTGGTGTTGGGAGTGAAATTAATTAAACAAGATCATTTATTTATTTTTATTTTATTTTTATTTATTTTTAAGCTGTATTGGGGGATTGCCCTGTTTTCTACTCCACATTATATAAGCTGAATGTGTTATTGTAACGAAAATAATACACTCACACAATAATACACACACACAATAATACACACACACAATAATACACACACACAATAATACACACACACAATAATACACACACACAATAATACACACACACAATAACACACACACAATAACACACACACACAATAACATACACACAATAATACACACACACAATAACACACAAACAATAATACACACACAATAATACACAAACAATAATACACAAACAATAATACACAAACAATAATACACAAACAATAATACACAAACACAAGAACACACAAACACAATAACACACAAACACAATAACACACAAACACAATAACACACAAACACAATAACACACACACACAATAACACACAAACACAATAACACACAAACACAACACACACAATAACACACACACAATAATACACACACACAATAATACACACACACAATAATACACACACAATAATACACACACACAATAATACACACACACAATAATACACACACACAATAATACACACACACAATAATACACACACACAATAATACACACACACAATAATACACACACACACAATAATACACACACACAATAACACACACACACAATAATACACACACACAATAATACACACACACAATAATAATAATACACACACACAATAATACACACACACAACAATACACACACAATAATACACACACACAATAATAATAATACACACACACAATAATACACACACACAACAATACACACACAATAATACACACACACAATAATACACACACACAATAATACACACACACAATAATACACACACACACACACACACACACACACACACACACACACACAATAATACACACACACACACACACACACACACACACACACACACACACACAATAGGAACCTGGAGTTAAGGGGAACGGGTTTATTTTTTGGGTCCATTTTGTCATATATTTATTATTTTTTAGTTTCCTCCCTACAGTAGACCTGAGCCAACAAACTTAGAAAAACATCCATTAGATCCCCCTTCGAGATTACAACGAAATTAATTTATAAATTTTTCGATAACAAAATGTTACTACCAAAGGCCGGTTCCTCCACAATTACAGGCTTGCTATCGCTCGCCAGGAAAATAATCAACACCTAAATAGCAAGAAAGGTCTTACTATTGACAAAGAAATGGGGTGAAAGGTCTAAAAATCTACCAACTATTGGGGCAAACGTCTTAAAATATCAAAACTAATGGGGCTAAGCATGAAGAAGAAGGGGGACCAGAAAAACCATCCCATCCTCCCTTAACCCCTTCTTTACCGGCGACGTCCTTGTGTGTTTATTGTAGCTATAATTAGAAGGTTTTGTGAAGGTTAAGGGGAGGTATTTAGTTTGTTCCCTACGTTTTCATCAAGCTTAAAATTACACCCCCTAGACCCCCTGTGAAGATAAATTTGTACATTTTTCGGTAGAAAAATGTCCCGGCCGGAGGCCGGTTGCTCTTAAATTACAGGCTCGCTATCGCTCGCCAGGAAAAAAATCGACACCTTCATGGCACGAAAGGTCTTAAAATTGACAGTAATGGGGCAAAATGTCTTAAAATATCCAAACTACTAGGGCGAAGGTCTTAAAATCTCAAAAGCAATGGGGCTAGACATGAGGGAGAAAGGGGTCCAGAAAAAAAATCCCTCAAGTGGAAATCTCCCCTTAAGTGAGATAGTTCGAAGCCTGTTAATTGACCACTGGAGAGTTTCGTTCTATAAGGAAGTTGGAGCCGTAGACAACTATATTTAACAGGCTAACCAGCTTTAATACTGTTTTAGTATATTTATTAAGGGGAGATCTCCACTTGAGGGATTTTTTCTTGACCCCTTTCTCCCTCATGTTTAACCCCATTGCTTTTGATATTATAAAACGTTTGCCCCATTAGTTTAGCGATTTTAAGAACTTTCACCCCATATTAAGACCTTTCGTGCAATTCAGGTGTCAATGTTATCCTGGCGAGCGATAGCGAGCCTGTAATTTAAGAGGAACCGGCCTTTGGCAGGGAAATTTTTCTACCGAAAAATTTACAAATTTATCTTGAAAGGGACTCAAGGGGGTGTAATTTTAAGCTTGATGGAGGTCTAGGGAACAAACTAAATACCTCCCCTTAATACATAAACCCCAATTCAACATACTATTTATCCATCAAAGACCTACATAATTACTGTATTTATCCATCAAAGACCTTCGGTACATAATTACTGTCGTCGAGTTTAATATCGATGTTTACAAGCCGAACTTCCTTATAGCCTGAAACTCGCAAGTGGTTTATTGCTGGAGGCCCATTTTATACTGAATAAAATCGTCTAATAGTAGCTAGAATAAGCATTATAAGACGTCGCCGGTACTGAAGGGGTTAATTGGAGGGGAAGGGGTCGATACCACTCTGCTTACGCACAGTTGATAATAACAACAACAACAACAACTCGTTCTTTGTCAATTGAAGCAGCAAAATGTCGTCCAAAATTAAAAGTTGTCCTCTATCTCTCTCTCTCTCTCTCTCTCTCTCTCTCTCTCTCTCTCTCTCTCTCTCTCTCTCTCTCTCTCTCTCTCTCTCTCTCTCTCTCTCTCTCTCTCTCTCTCTCTCTCTCTCTCTCTCTCTCTCTCTCTCTCTCTCTCTCTCTCTCTCTCTCTCTCTCTCTCTCTCTCTCTGACAGGTAATAACAACATAATACACCTGTGTTATTGCCGACTTGGGATTCTCGGATTTCGTTGATTTGGGCTCAACTTTTCAACGTGGAGTTATTCTGAAAGCTATTATATTTAGATGTGTGTGAGGAGTTTTGTTTTATTTTGTTATATATATACAGTATATATATACATACATACATACATGCATAATTATTGTGTGTGTTGTGTTGTGTTTGGGATCAGTCTCGAGTCGGCCACCTCCAGCTATGGGGTATGTGCCTGTCTATATACATACATACATACATACATACATACATACATACATACATACATACATGCATAGTTATTTGATTAATATTTTTAACATGGTTCATAACACCAATAACCCCTAATGGAAATTATCCAAAACATGTGACTCTCCCAGGATTCGAACCCAGGATACCAAATTCAGAAGTCACACGCTCTAACCATTACACCATCAACACCGTTATATTAACCCTCTCACTACCATATGACGCAGAGGTTGCCAGATTAGCAATACTAAATAGAGTTATCTCACTCTTATAATTACCTCTCCAAAATTAGTTTTCTGCCCACAGCTAACTCAAAGACAACTGCAGAGGTTGAAGTAACTAAACTAAAGGTTTCTAAATACCCCTGATGGTAACAAAGGCTTTAAAGTATCCCCAATAGGCTCAACACAGCTAACTCAAAGACAACTGCAGAGGTTGAAGTAACTAAACTAAAGGTTTATAAATACCCCTGATGGTAACAAAGGCTTTAAAGTATCCCCAATAGGCTCAACACAGCTAACTCAAAGACAACTGCAGAGGTTGAAGTAACTAAACTAAAGGTTTCTAAATACCCCTGATGGTAACAAAGGCTTTAAAGTATCCCCAATAGGCTCAACACAGCTAACTCAAAGACAACTGCAGAGGTTGAAGTAACTAAACTAAAGGTTTATAAATACCCCTGATGGTAACAAAGGCTTTAAAGTATCCCCAATAGGCTCAACACAGCTAACTCAAAGACAACTGCAGAAGTTGAAGTAACTAAACTAAAGGTTTCTAAATACCCCTGAAGGTAACAAAGGCTTTAAAGTATCCCCAATAGGCTCAACACAGCTAACTCAAAGACAACTGCAAAGGTTGAAGTAACTAAACTAAAGGTTTCTAAATACCCCTGATGGTAACAAAGGCTGTAAAGTATCCCTAATAGGCTCAAAATTGCGTCAAGAACGTGAGAGGGTTAATCCCTAATGTGTTGCGTTGGTGCGGCTCCCACACCTCTCGCCTAATAATTAGCCCCCTACTGGCAACATAGATGCTGATTTCAATAAGCCCTTGGGGGGGGTGGGGGGGGTGTCTTCGTGGGTGTTTCATTTAAGGGGAGATTTCCACCTGAGGGATTTTTTTACTTGACTCCTTTCTCCTTAATGTTTAGCCCCATTGTGTTTGAGATTTTAAGACGTTCGCCTCATTAGTTTGGCGATTTTAAGAACTTTCAACCCATTTCTGTCAATTTTAAGACCATTCGTGACATTTAGGTGTCGATTTTTTCCTGGCGAGCGATAGCGAGCCTGTAATTTAAGGGGAACCGGCCTCCGGCCGGGAAATTTTTCTACCGAAAAATGTACAAATATAGCTTGAAAGGGGGTCAAGGGGGAGTAATTTTAAGCTTGATGGAAATCTAGGGAATCAACTAAAAACCTCCCCTTTTTTTTTTTTTTTTTTTTTTTTTTTAAGAGACAATGAACTTAAGCTTGATGGAGGTCTAGGGAGGAAACTAATTTTTGTTCCTCTCCGTGATGTTATACATGGAAATATAATGCCCATGACTGAATTAGGAGTGTACCGGTAGTTTATTATGCAGGGGTTAACTCCTCGGATTAGTCCACTGATAATTAAAAGAAACCACACTTGCATTTTATTTCCACGATTTTATTTCCACGACGAGGAACAGAACTTATGTGTGTGTCTGGAACTCTCTCCCTCACTCAATCTTTCCTTCATCCTATGACTTAAACTGCTTTAAACTTCGTGTGTTAAGGCATTTTAACCCCAACGTCTCTCGAATTTGGCCTTATCACTCTTTTGGCTTTGGGGAGACACTCGTTACAGGCAACCTGCCTTTTGTTTCCTTCATACACATAAGAATAACCTGTGCATTGGTCAGCATATGGAGAGAGAGAGAGAGATTTGTAGATTTACATATATACACTTTCCACACAAACCTTACGATCCAAACGAGGTGGTCAGGACTTAATTCTAGTAGAGATGAAGAGAGAGAGAGAGAGAGAGAGAGAGAGAGAGAGAGAGAGAGAGAGAGAGAGAGAGAGATACATAGAGAGAGAGAGAGTACGCATGAGTGTGTTTGAATGTGTGTTTGTGTTGAAATACACACACACACAGATAGATAGATAGATAGATAGATATATAGATGGATAGATAGATACTGAGAGATAGAGAGAGAGACAGACAGACACAAGAGAGAGAGAGAGAGAGAGGTAGAGAGAGAGAGTGAACGCATGAGTGTGTTTGAATGAGTGTTTGTGTTGATATGCTCCACACACACACTTGGGATAGACAGCCTCAAGCCATGGTGAAGAACCCCTTGAGGCGGTTGAGCACACCCTGTTTCTGGGAAGCCGTTTTAGCAAGAGTGGTATGTAAGATTTTGTGTTTTGTTTTTCTGATATGTTGTGATGTCCCTGTTCGGGCTCTGTCTCGAGTCGGCCACCCCCATAACAAAAAAAAAACAAAAAAACAAAAAAGGAGAACTGGGGAAGGTGCCAGAGTATATACATTCATACAAACAATGTATTTACTAAGGCCCATCCCCACTTTTCCTTTTTTTTCTGGGGGTGGCCGACTCAAGACAGAGCCCGAATAGGGACAACACAACAGAAAACAATGAACACACACAAACAAAATACAAGTTGACACACGCCTAGGTGAAGAGTGGTAATATGGTCTAATAATAATTACGTCCCCTTGATTTTGGTCCTGTCACTCTTTCAACTCGGGGGGAGGCACTCGCTACAAGCAGTTGTTGATTGTTGTTGCTGTTCCCCAGGCTGCCTGGCCGAACAGCCCCAAGGCCACGAGCAAGGCCAAGGCCATAACAGAGCGCCCCCACAAAACCCTCCCTGCCTATTACAATAAAGCCTGGATGACCGAAGCCACTCCAAGGCGGGGAGCTGAGGAGGGTGTGGAAACGCCTGGGAAATCAAAGCCCCACCCAGGGCCCTGTGCCCCTCAGCTATTATGAAGAGAAAGTTGAGGGGCAAATGAAAAGTGTGACGCTATGGCTCCCAGTCTGCCAACCTCTAGGTTGACAGATTGAGAGGTCAATCCACGGAAGAGACGCCGTCACTTGAGATCTAGAAAATATATAAGTAAAAGGAACAGTCAGAGTAAGCTATGGGTATGGCAGAGATCGCTCAGCTCTCACTCTGATAGACCAGCCCATCACCACATGACTAGAACCCAATCCTCTCAGCATCAGCTAGGAAAAGCCTATAATTTAAGAGGAATCGGCCTTCGGCCGTGACATATTTCTACCGAAAACTATACAAATTGATCTTGAAAGGGGGTCTAGGGGGTGTTATTTAAAGTAACATAAAGTATACTCCACACCTCCACCCACATATGCACTCTCTCTCTCTCACACACACACACACACTATTTATGAGATCAGTAATCAATCCCTCTAGCATTTTATTTTCATCTATAAGAAAAAAATATACATGATTCTATATATTTTTGTCTGTTGCATTAAGCTGAGATAGGAGGCGCGAGTATAATATATGTTTTGAATTATAATCTGTTATATATTAGTCTAGCCTGATTTATTGATGAGTATCGTGAGGTGTGGTGATTATGATATAGCCAATTATTATTGGAAAAATTAATATGAGATAGATAGATAGATATATACTGTATATAGATATAGATAGAAAGAAATATATATATTTACATATATTTACATAGATACAGTACACTGGCCACACAGACCTTACCATCCAAACGAGGTGGTCAGGACTTAATAATTCTAGTAGAGACGGCATATCCGATATAAAAGGAAAGTTGAAGGAAAGGATAGAAAAGAAGGGAGGAGAGAGAGAGAGAGAGAGAGAGAGAGAGAGAGAGAGAGAGAGAGAGAGAGAGAGAGAGAGAGAGAGACAGCTGGATAGACAGACAGACACAGAGAGAGACAGACAGACAGATTGATGATGTGTGGACATATCAATAATAATGAGCTGATGACTGACGTAGCGTGTGTGTGTGTGTGTGTGTGTGTTTGTGTTTGTGTTTGTGTGTGTGTGTGTGTGTGTGTGTGGCCAACTGAACAATGGTTGATATAAACATACATACCACCGCCCCCCCCCCCCCCCACACACACACACGTACTCACACACAACAACACGCACACATTTAACCATACACACATAACACACACGTACAGTCGTCCTCATAAATACATGGTTATCTCACAATTACTGTATATACACAAATAATAATAATAACTAGAGATTACCGGTACCGGTACCAGTAATATTATGTTTGTCTAAAGCAGTTTTATCAAAATACTTCGTCTGTGTTTCATAATGGATCCTTCTATTGTTGTTCAGATACTTTTGTGCCCGACTGTACATGTAGAAACTCGGGTACTGATGTATTTATATGATACATATATTTTGAACATGTGTATTTACGTACTTAGAACTACACTATAGATATTCTTTTGTAACACATACACACACTACACACACACACACACACACACACACACACACACACACACACACGTGCACATACACACATAACCCAGAGTTCTCCAAGCAACCCCATCAAATTTCCTCCACAATATAAATTAAAGCTATCCAATTAGATCTGTCCAACATATTCCACCACCCAGTGAATAGAAGCGATACATTCTCATTCCACACAAAGGAATTTCCAGAGATTCTTCACAATTCATCGTTCAATTTCAATAATGGTTCGTATTGATAACGTAGATGAGGTCCATTCTTGTTTCATTTCCAGTACACCCATGGCCTTAAGTTTCTGAAGGAATTTGGAAGGAATATAAGCGTCAAGTAATAAATTGTTCTGCAAAGAGTTCAAGAAAGTCAGGGAAGGTAGCAAGGGTGTGAAAGATAAGAATGGGCGAGTGTTAGCAGAGAAGCAAGAGAGAGTCGAAAGATGGAGGGATGGGGTATGGGAGGGAGGAGAAGAGAAGTGGTGGTGAAGGAGGAGGTGGGGAACAGGAGGTCGGAAGTGTGTGAAGCCATGAAAAGAGTGAAGTTGGGGAAAGCATCAGGAATAGATGGAGTGTGTGGGGAAATGTTGAAGTATGGTGGTGAGATAGTGATCGAATGGGTATGGAAAATGTGTAAACTAGCATGGGAGAAGGGGAGTGCACCTGATGACTGGAAGACAGGCATAATAGTCCCCCTATATAAGGGTAAAGGGGAAAGAGGAGTGTGTGGTAACCACCGAGGAATATGCCACCTTGAGATGGTTCGGCCATGTGGAACGTATGGGAAATGAGAGAATGACTAAGAGAGTGAGGTGGAGGGACAGAGAGGGATAAGTAGACCGAGGGAGAGGTGGAAGGAAGGAATTGAGAGATATAGGAGTGACAGCGGTATTGGATGGGAGGAGGGGCATAGGCTGACAGGGGATAGAGGTGCTTGGGGGCGATTCATTCATGGCCATCCCTTCGAGAATCATGCCATCTGGCAATATAAAGATAGATATAATTCATCCCGAGACAGCTTTGAAATGTATGTATTAAAATTAACCCCTTCCATACTGGCGACGTCTTTTAAATAATATTCTAGCAATATTTATACGATTTTGTGCCGTTTAAGAAATATCTGTGGTAGCATAAAGAGTGGAGTAAGATAGTTCGAAGCCTGGTATTTGCTGGAGGCCCTTTTAAAACTGAATATAACCACTTCACCCTTTCACGCACATATGACGCAGAGTTTGCCAGATTAGCAATAAGAAATAGAGTTCTCTCACTCTTATAATTACCTCTCCAAAATTAGTTTTCTGCCCACAGCTAACTCAAAGACAACTGCAGAGGTTGAAGTAACTAAACTAAAGGTTTCTAAATACCCCTGATGGTAACAAAGGCTTTAAAGTATCCCCAATAGGCTCAACACAGCTAACTCAACGACAACTGCAGAGGTTGAAGTAACTAAACTAAAGGTTTCTAAATACCCCTGATGGTAACAAAGGCTTTAAAGTATCCCTAATAAGCTCAAAATCGCGTCATATGTCGGAGAGGGTTAAAGCGACGGTACTGAATGGGCTAATGACCGCGTGTTTACTCCGAGGTGAACGAAGGTGAACGAAAGGCTAAGAAACACACACACAATCACGTCGGGATAATACAAATGTTTGGTTCACCATTGTGTTGCATAGAGGGCCGCTCTGATTACTTCATGAGGAAATTATCACGTGATTTAAACTGGTGTCAGATGAGCACTTTTCCCGGCAATTTTCACAATTTCTGGCATACCTATTTGTAACAGGAGATAGTGTTTGGGAGTGTGTGTGTGTGTGTGTGTGTGTATTTTCTTTCTAGCTTGATGGAGGTCTAGCGAGGAAACAAAAATATATATATATATATACAAATACAAATATAGAACGAAAACTATACTCTTTCCCCTTAACCCTTTCACGCATTTATGACGCAGAGGTTGCCAGATTAGCAATAAGAAATAGAGTTCTCTCACTCTTATAATTACCTCTCCAAAATTAGTTTTCTGCCCACAGCTAACTCAAAGACAACTGCAGAGGTTGAAGTAACTAAACTAAAGGTTTCTAAATACCCCTGATGGTAACAAAGGCTTTAAAGTATCCCCAATAGGCTCAACACAGCTAACTCAAAGACAACTGCAGAGGTTGAAGTAACTAAACTAAAGGTTTATAAATACCCCTGATGGTAACAAAGGCTTTAAAGTATCCCCAATAGGCTCAACACAGCTAACTCAAAGACAACTGCAGAGGTTGAAGTAACTAAACTAAAGGTTTCTAAATACCCCTGATGGTAACAAAGGCTTTAAAGTATCCCCAATAGGCTCAACACAGCTAACTCAAAGACAACTGCAGAGGTTGAAGTAACTAAACTAAAGGTTTCTAAATACCCCTGATGGTAACAAAGGCTTTAAAGTATCCCCAATAGGCTCAACACAGCTAACTCAAAGACAACTGCAGAGGTTGAAGTAACTAAACTAAAGGTTTATAAATACCCCTGATGGTAACAAAGGCTTTAAAGTATCCCCAATAGGCTCAACACAGCTAACTCAAAGACAACTGCAGAGGTTGGAGTAACTAAACTAAAGGTTTCTAAATACCCCTGATGGTAACAAAGGCTTTAAAGTATCCCCAATAGGCTCAAAATCGCGTCATATGTCGGAGAGGGTTAAGCTCCTCGGTGGTCCAGTTGGTTTGAGGCTGAACTGATGTGCTACTGACCCAGGTTCGAATCCTGGCTAAGTCATATCACAAAAACTGTTTTACCCCTTCAGCACCATGACGCCTTTTTACCTTTGATGCTGGTGGCTAACAGTAGATGAGTCTCGCAGTTTAAGAAGGACCTATGTTACTCAGAGGGTTTATTGAGACCGTATTTACCCATTTGAGTCGCAGAGGTCGATTACAAACTAAATAAAATCGACTAATGGTAGCAGCTTAAGAGGGACCTATATTACCCGGTACTAAGAGGGTGTATTAAGGGGAGGTTTTTAGTTGATTCCCTAGACTTCCATCAAGCTTAAAATTACTCCCCCTAGACCCCCTTTCAAGATAAATGTGTACATTTTTCGGTAGAAAAATTTCCCGGCCGTAGGCCGGTTCCCTTTAAATTACAGGCTCGCTATCGCTCGCCAAGAAAAAATCGACACCTAAATGGCACGAATGATCTTAAAATTGACTTAAATGGGTCGAGGGTTCTTAAAATCGTCAAACTAATGGGGCGAACGTCTTAAAATCTCAAAAGCAACGGTGCTAAACATGAGGGAGAAAGGGGTCCAGAAAAAAATCCTCCAAGTGGATATCTCCCCTGAGGATCGTATTGACCCATATGAGTCGGATAGGTAGATTACAAACTAAAGAATATCGTCTAACGGTGACCAGAATAGGATAACAATTACTTAAGGGATGTTTTTCTTGACCCCCTTCTCCCTCATGTTTAGCCCCATTGCTTTTGATATTTTAAAACTTTCGCCCCATTAGTTTAGCGATTTTAAGAACTTTCACCCCATATTAAGACCTTTCGTGCCATTCAAGTGTCGATTTTATCCTGGCGAGCGATAGCGAGCCTGTAATTTAAGAGGAACCGGCCTTTGGCCGGAACATTTTTCTACCGAAAAATGTACAAATTTATCTTGAAAGGGACTCAAGGGGGTGTAATTTTAAGCTTGATGGAGGTCTAGGGAACAAAGTAAATACCTCTCCTTAACGGTAATGAAGGAGTTCAGAGTTAAGGGGAGACAGACCGTTTTTCTGGACCCCCATCTACCACCTAATGCTTCGCCCCACTAGTTTTGAGATTTTAAGACGTTGGTTCCATTAGTTTGGGGATTTTATGACCTTTCACCCCATTTCTTTGTCAATATTAGGACCCTTCGTGCCATTTAGGTGTCGATTTTTTCATGGCGAGCGATAGCGAGCCTGTAATTTTATGAGGAATCTGCCTTTGGCCAGGACATTTTTCTACCGAAAAATGTACAAATCTATCTTGAAGGGGTGTTTTTCTAAGCTTGATGGAGGTCTAGGGAGGAAACTAAAAAAAAATATATACGAATAAATGAATTAACAGACCAAACAAACAGCCACTGTCCCCTTAATGGAATGAACTCTCTCCAATGCAAACCCAATTAAACATCTGACAGACATCATAACCTAATTCAACATCCGGCAGACATTGTTTGGTAAATTATAGAGTGGAACGAGGCCCAATAAGCAGTGAGCTATGATTGATCTGGGTTAATTTGGTTAGTGGGTAAATTCAACCACTGTTTAAGGGGGTAATACACATTTGGTTAGTGGGTAAATTCAACCACTGTTTCAGGGGGTACTACACATTTGGTTAGTGGGTAAATTCAACCACTGTTTCAGGGGGTACTACACATTTGGTTAGTGGGTAAATTCAACCACTGTTTAAGGGGGTACTACACATTTGGTCAGTGGGTAAATTCAACCACTGTTTAAGGGGGTACTACACATTTGGTCAGTGGGTAAATTCAACCACTGTTTCAGGGGGTACTACACATTTGGTCAGTGGGTAAATTCAACCACTGTTTAAGGGGGTACTACACATTTGGTTAGTGGGTAAATTCAACCACTGTTTCAGGGGGTACTACACATTTGGTCAGTGGGTAAATTCAACCACTGTTTCAGGGGGTACTACACATTTGGTCAGTGGGTAAATTCAACCACTGTTTCAGGGGGTACTACACATTTGGTTAGTGGGTAAATTCAACCACTGTTTCAGGGGGTACTACACATTTGGTTAGTGGGTAAATTCAACCACTGTTTCAGGGGGTACTACACATTTGGTTAGTGGGTAAATTCAACCACTGTTTAAGGGGGTACTACACATTTGGTTAGTGGGTAAATTCAACCACTGTTTAAGGGGGTACTACACATTTTTTCTGGACCCCTTCTCCCTCATGTTTAGCATATTAGCTTTAAGGATTTAAGGGGAGGTTTTTAGTTTGGTCCGTAGATATCCTTCAAGCTTAAGATTACACCCCCTTGAGCCCCTTTCAATATAAATTTGTAAATTTTTCGGTAGAAAAATGTCCCGGCTAAAAGCCGGTTCCTCTTAAAATACAGGCTCGCTATCGCTCGCCAGGATAAAATCGACAGCTAAATGGCACGAAAGGTCTTAAAATTGACAGAAATGGGTTGAAAGTTCTTAAAATCGTCAAAATAATGGGGTGAACGTCTTTACATTAGGAAAAGCAATGGGGCTAAACATGAGGGAGAAAGGAGTCAAGAAAAAAATCCCTCAAGTGGATATCTCCCCTTAAGACGTTCGTTACGTTAGTTTGCCAGTTTTGAGACCTTTCGCCCCATTTTTGTTGTCAATATTAAGACCTTTCGTGCCCTTTAGGTATCGATTTTTTCCTGGCGAGCGATAGCGAGCCTCTCCTTTTAGAAGGAACCGGCCTTCGGCCGGGAAATTTTTCTACCGAAAAATGTACAAATTTATCTTGAAAGGGGGTCTTGGGGGTGTTTTCTAAGCTTGATGGTGATCTAGCGAGGAAACTAAAAAATAAATTAATAAATAAATATATAGCCCAAAACCAAGCACTACCCCCTTAACCCAGTAGACCATTTCAACCAGTAGACCATTTCAACCAGTAGACCATTTCAACCAGTAGACCATTTCAACCAGTAGACCATTTCAACCAGTAGACCATTTCAACCAGTAGACCATTTCAACCAGTTGACCATTTCAACCAGTAGACCATTTCAACCAGTAGACTATTTCAACCAGTAGACCATTTCAACCAGTAGACCATTTCAACCAGTATACCATTTCAACCAGTAGACCATTTCAACCAGTAGACTATTTCAACCAGTAGACCATTTCAACCAGTAGACCATTTCAACCAGTAGACCATTTCAACCAGTAGACCATTTCAACCAGTAGACCATTTCAACCAGTAGACTATTTCAACCAGTAGACCATTTCAACCAGTAGACCATTTCAACCAGTAGACCATTTCAACCAGTAGACCATTTCAACCAGTAGACTATTTCAACCAGTAGACCATTTCAACCAGTAGACCATTTCAACCAGTAGACCATTTCAACCAGTAGACCATTTCAACCAGTAGACTATTTCAACCAGTAGACCATTTCAACCAGTAGACCATTTCAACCAGTATACCATTTCAACCAGTAGACCATTTCAACCAGTAGACTATTTCAACCAGTAGACCATTTCAACCAGTAGACCATTTCAACCAGTAGACCATTTCAACCAGTAGACCATTTCAACCAGTAGACTATTTCAACCAGTAGACCATTTCAACCAGTAGACCATTTCAACCAGTAGACCATTTCAACCAGTAGACCATTTCAACCAGTAGACTATTTCAACCAGTAGACCATTTCAACCAGTAGACCATTTCAACCAGTAGACCATTTCAACCAGTAGACCATTTCAACCAGTAGACCATTTCAACCAGTAGACTATTTCAACCAGTAGACCATTTCAACCAGTAGACTATTTCAACCAGTATACCATTTCAACCAGTAGACCATTTCAACCAGTAGACCATTTCAACCAGTAGACCATTTCAACCAGTAGACCATTTCAACCAGTAGACTATTTCAACCAGTAGACCATTTCAACCAGTAGACTATTTCAACCAGTAGACTATTTCAACCAGTAGACTATTTCAACCAGTAGACCATTTCAACCAGTAGACTATTTCAACCAGTAGACCATTTCAACCAGTAGACCATTTCAACCAGTAGACTATTTCAACCAGTAGACTATTTCAACCAGTAGACCATTTCAACCAGTAGACTATTTCAACCAGTAGACTATTTCAACCAGTAGAGTATTTCAACCAGTAGACCATTTCAACCAGTAGACTATTTCAACCAGTAGACTATTTCAACCAGTAGACTATTTCAACCAGTAGACTATTTCAACCAGTAGACCATTTCAACCAGTAGACTATTTCAACCAGTAGACCATTTCAACCAGTAGACTATTTCAACCAGTAGACTATTTCAACCAGTAGACCATTTCAACCAGTAGACTATTTCAACCAGTAGACTATTTCAACCAGTAGACCATTTCAACCAGTAGACTATTTCAACCAGTAGACCATTTCAACCAGTAGACCATTTCAACCAGTAGACCATTTCAACCAGTAGACCATTTCAACCAGTAGACCATTTCAACCAGTAGACTATTTCAACCAGTAGACCATTTCAACCAGTAGACTATTTCAACCAGTAGACTATTTCAACCAGTAGACCATTTCAACCAGTAGACTATTTCAACCAGTAGACTATTTCAACCAGTAGACCATTTCAACCAGTAGACTATTTCAACCAGTAGACCATTTCAACCAGTAGACCATTTCAACCAGTAGACTATTTCAACCAGTAGACCATTTCAACCAGTAGACCATTTCAACCAGTAGACTATTTCAACCAGTAGACCATTTCAACCAGTAGACCATTTCAACCAGTAGACCATTTCAACCAGTAGACTATTTCAACCAGTAGACCATTTCAACCAGTAGACCATTTCAACCAGTAGACCATTTCAACCAGTAGACCATTTCAACCAGTAGACTATTTCAACCAGTAGACCATTTCAACCAGTAGACCATTTCAACCAGTAGACCATTTCAACCAGTAGACCATTTCAACCAGTAGACCATTTCAACCAGTAGACCATTTCAACCAGTTGACCATTTCAACCAGTAGACCATTTCAACCAGTAGACTATTTCAACCAGTAGACCATTTCAACCAGTAGACCATTTCAACCAGTATACCATTTCAACCAGTAGACCATTTCAACCAGTAGACTATTTCAACCAGTAGACCATTTCAACCAGTAGACCATTTCAACCAGTAGACCATTTCAACCAGTAGACCATTTCAACCAGTAGACTATTTCAACCAGTAGACCATTTCAACCAGTAGATCATTTCAACCAGTAGACTATTTCAACCAGTAGACCATTTCAACCAGTAGACTATTTCAACCAGTAGACTATTTCAACCAGTAGACCATTTCAACCAGTAGACTATTTCAACCAGTAGACCATTTCAACCAGTAGACCATTTCAACCAGTAGACCATTTCAACCAGTAGACCATTTCAACCAGTAGACCATTTCAACCAGTAGACTATTTCAACCAGTAGACCATTTCAACCAGTAGACCATTTCAACCAGTAGACCATTTCAACCAGTAGACCATTTCAACCAGTAGACTATTTCAACCAGTAGACCATTTCAACCAGTAGACCATTTCAACCAGTAGACCATTTCAACCAGTAGACTATTTCAACCAGTAGACCATTTCAACCAGTAGACTATTTCAACCAGTAGACTATTTCAACCAGTAGACCATTTCAACCAGTAGACTATTTCAACCAGTAGACCATTTCAACCAGTAGACTATTTCAACCAGTAGACTATTTCAACCAGTAGACTATTTCAACCAGTAGACCATTTCAACCAGTAGACTATTTCAACCAGTAGACCATTTCAACCAGTAGACCATTTCAACCAGTAGACCATTTCAACCAGTAGACCATTTCAACCAGTAGACCATTTCAACCAGTAGACTATTTCAACCAGTAGACCATTTCAACCAGTAGACTATTTCAACCAGTAGACTATTTCAACCAGTAGACCATTTCAACCAGTAGACTATTTCAACCAGTAGACCATTTCAACCAGTAGACTATTTCAACCAGTAGACTATTTCAACCAGTAGACTATTTCAACCAGTAGACCATTTCAACCAGTAGACTATTTCAACCAGTAGACCATTTCAACCAGTAGACCATTTCAACCAGTAGACTATTTCAACCAGTAGACTATTTCAACCAGTAGACCATTTCAACCAGTAGACTATTTCAACCAGTAGACTATTTCAACCAGTAGACTATTTCAACCAGTAGACTATTTCAACCTATATCTATATTTACGGCTCCAACTTCCGTATATCCTGAAATTCGCAAGTGGGCAATTGGAATATAACAAATTTACTCAATAATGTTATATACCGTTTTTATAACCCGTATATATGACAGTGCAGGGAGAATGGACGTGTTAAATCTATGGGTATATTTTGATGGCACTTTGTTATATTAATGGAAGCTTTTTAATTGTTAAATGCTAATGGTTACGACAATGTAAATGTATGCCTGTATGTTCAACAATTGTATGTGATTAATTGTGTGTGTGTGTGTGTGTGTGTGTGTATCAGTAAGGTATACATAGCACAGTATACATTTCAACAGTCGTAATCAATTAACAAGATAAAATTCATACACTTCAGACTAAAGAATATACAATGGCAAACAAGACCTTGTTAGAGTGACTTGTACATACACACACACACACACAGACACAAACACATACATACATACATACACACACACACACACACACTAACGCCCACTCACCAACTCTCTGCAATCTATCTCTCTTCGCCGCAATGTTGCATCTCTTTCAATGTTCTATCGCTACTACACTAATCAATGTTCCTCATAGCTTTCCTAGTGTATACCACCTCCTCTACGTAGGGTACGTAGTACCCGTCGTGCAACACAATCCCACCCCAACTCTGTGCAACTCTCCAACCCATGAGTGAAACGTTACTCTCAGATTTTCTTCTATTCAATAGCTGAGCTCTGGAACTCTCTCCCAGAATCAGTCTTTCCCTCTTCCTATGACTTAAATTGCTTTAAACTCCGTGTGTCCAAGCATTTTGGCTCGAACGTCCCTTGATTTTGGCCCTGTCACTCTTTCAACTCTGGAGGAGGCACTCGCTATAGGCAGTTCTGCATTTTGTCTCCCTCACTCACATAGAAAAACAAAAAGCATTCTCCATTCATTCCTATTTATTACCATTTCTCCTGCCTGTTCTACAGTCATCTCTCTATCTCTCAACGTTTGTACTAGACCATCTCTCCATCTCAACGGATGTCTTCCTACCCCTCTACCTCCCCTTGTATCGAACTCATACACTCTCTTTGTAAGCCTTTCATCTCCCATCCATCAACATGTCCATACCAGCACAGCACCCTTCTGTCCACCCATTAGCTGTAGTGGAATAAAAACGAACGAACGAACGAAGTAATAATAATCCGTTTGTATTACAGCGAAATTATTGACTCGAAGCCTCCACAATCCTCTATTAATCAACAATAAGTTATGGAGTCTGGGAAATTACGGTCATTATCACGAATATGTTGATTGGTTATTATAATGAGTTTGATATGTGGGTAATAAATATGGTATGATGACCACGGAGGTATTGATAACAATAATAATATCAATACTAATAATAGTAATAGTAATAATAATAATAATAATAATAATAATTATAATAATAATAATAATGATAATAACAACAAAATAATACATTTTTGTTTTTGTTTTTTTGTTTTTTTTCTATGTGATTGAGGGAGGCAAAAGGCATAACTGCCTATAGCGAGTGCCTTCCCCATAGTTGAAAGAGTGACAGGGCCAAAATCAAGGGACGTTCGAGCCAAAATGCCTGGACACACGGAGTTACATACATACATTTAACCCCTTCTGTACCGGCGATGTCCTTGTTTCTATATTCTAGCTATATTTAAACGGTGCTGTGCTGCTTAAAAAGGATCTGTCGTAGTAAAAAAGGTTTAGTGAGAGAGTTCGAAGCTTATTAATTGCTGAAGGCCCTTTCTAAACTACATGAAATCGTCTAACAGTAGCCAGAATAAAATTAAAAGATGTCACCGGTAATGAAAGGGTTAAAGATAGTGTTCTACATGAGGTATGGGAACATAACCGTATTGGTTGATTTGGTACTGGTTGAGAGCTACTGGTTGAGAGCTACTGGTTGAAATTATCTACTGGTTGAGTTGACCGGTCACCCATTATTGATACTACTCTTGATACATAACCGTATCGTCAGCTCTTCACTAGATATCTTTTCTTGCAGTTTGGTCTCACGCATCCATCTCGCCATCTTAATTTTGTTACGTTCTATTCTGAAAATATCATCCCCTTTGACCGGCCAAGTTTCTGAAGCTTAGGTCATTGAAGTTCTAATACATGAAGGGTACGCCTTTCCCTTCAAGGGGAGTGGGGTTCTTTTCATGTTTAGAATTGACTGCAGTTCTTTGAACTTTCTCCAGACACATCTACAGTAACTCTGATGATTGTGTCGGCTTCGGCCCCACCACCGGCAAAGATGGTATCTCCCATGAATTAAATCTTGTTCACCAGGCCAAGTGACTCTTTCACACTCTCGAGCCAGTCATTCAACACTAACTCCCACTTCCATATTATGCATACACATTTATAAATTTTGGTCTTTTTACATTCTGTGACTGCATTCCTCTCAAAGACCATAACCTCGTTCATTAACTCCTTCAGCACCATGACGCCAGTTTACCTCTGATTCTGGCTAATCTTAGACAATTTTGTGTAGCTTAAGAGGCACCTACAGTACGTTATTAAGTGGGTTTATGGAGATTGTATTTATTCATTTGAGTCGTCGAGGTAGATTATTAACTAAAGGAAATCACTGTTTAATAGCTTTCTATATGGGTGTATAACGATCAAAATATCTTTAAAGGCTGAATAATTAATATTGTGGACACTATAATAAATGTGTTCATACTTTCATTAAATCCATTATTGCTTGTGCAGTGCACGGCAATTAATATAATGAGTAGGTGGTAGAATATGGTTGACTAATGTTGACATCAATATATAGCTATCTATTATTCTGGTTATTTATCTGACGAAACAGAGCATGAACGGTCGAGGTTAATAAGTGTTGTCAGATATTTCACAAAGTTTCGGACACTGACTAATACTCTGAGGGATAAGCACTTTTCGCAGTAACTATAAAGATACGAACAACACTTCTTGAGCGAAAACCACTGGAATCTATGACAACACTTAATACCCCGGATTGAACATTATATATATACAGTATATATCCTGTATATGTCATCAAGCTATAACGTTAATGACACATAGGATTTATTACCTCTACATAGTAATCATTTTGCGTGCAATATAGCAGACATTGACAGAAACAACACTGGTACACTCGGATACCATAGTCTCTACCCTGGTGTGTTGTTGTCGTTCCCTAGGCTGCCTGGCCAAACAACCTAAGGAAGGCCATGGCCACGACCGGACTTTCCCACAGGGCTCTCAAGGAGTGTAGATTATGTTATTGGCGTAAGTGATTGTGTGAAATGCAGTCTTCTATGATGTGTTTAATAGTAGAGCCTGTTGTGTTTATAGATATTAATGATTTTTTTTTTTTAGATATACCGGTATACATTTTTTTTTCTTTCGTGTACTTAATCTCAGTACATTACCACAAAACCCAAAGTGTGACAGGACCAAAATCAAGGGACGTTCGAGCCAAAATGCCTGGACACACTGAGTTTGAAGCAATTTAAGTCATAGGATGAGGGAAAGACTGATTCTGGGAGAAGCCTAAACTACGTGGATCTGGCTGCAAATATACGTCTGTCTCGCCTTTGTCTTGCACTCGAGGAATACAAGGGACTGGGGTTCTCGAAAAGGGGCTCCAGTCCTGACGCTATGCTTGACTTACAGTGTGCTGGCTTAATAATCCAGAAGGGTTGATAGCCTCTGAAGTCCTAACTAACTACATCGAGCTGGCTTCAAATATAAGACGTCTGTCTCACCATTGTCTTGCGCTTGACATCAGGAATAAAACCTGTATCAGACTTCATGTGTTGGCTGATCGAATCTACAGGATATAGAAAGCCGGAATGAGAGCTGAGATTTCTTTGTCTCTCTCTCTCTCTCTCTCTCTCTCTCTCTCTCTCTCTCTCTCCAGGGCAGTAATTCCCTTTCCAATGTTCCCTTACCCACTCTAAACCACTGTTTGGACACTTGATCCTCAGTGTTTTGGAGGACAAGCAACCTAGAAGGGTCACTAGATCTGTTGTTGCTTGATTTCCTTTGTACTCCTTGTACTCTCTCTCTCTCTCTCTCTCTCTCTCTCTCTCTCTCTCTCTCGTGATAAAACTGTTAACCCAGCTAATAACAGACTCCTATCGTCACTGTATTAACGTGTATGTAATTATAGAGGCTTTATATAAACACACTTTCTTTTGTTACCGCGCTAATTAAATAGAGGAAGACCTTTTATAGCGGCAACTGAAGGCATTATAGACACGTTTATTATACTAAATCATCGTTACGTGGAATTATATCATTACTCTTAACCCTCTCAGTACCGGTGAGGTCAATTTAACTATATTCTGGCTACTATTAGACGATTGTATTCAGTTTAAGGGCAGATCTCCACTTGAGGATCTTTTTTCTTGACCCCTTCCTCCCTCATGTTTAGCCCCATTGCTTTTGATATTATAAAACGTTTGCCCCATTAGTTTAGCGATTTTAAGAACTTTCACCCCATATTAAGACCTTTCGTGTAATTCAGGTGTCGATTTTATCCTGGCGAGCGATAGCGAGCCTGTAATTTAAGAGGAACCGGCCTTCGGCCGGGAAATTTTTCTACCGAAAAATGTACAAATTTATCTTGAAAGGGACTCAAGGGGGTGTAATTTTAAGCTTGATGGAGGTCTAGGGAACAAACTAAATACCTCTCCTTAAAAAGGGCCTCAAACAAATGAACGGGCTTCGAAGTATCTCACTTAACCCTTTTCACTACCAGTCTTTTTTTAAACTGTACACAATCTTAAAATAGCTAGAGTAAAAAGAAAAAGACGTCGCCGATACAGAAGGGGATAATTCTTGGTAATATATCTATGTTACCTGCGAGAGTTAACCCCTTCTGTACCGTCGACATCATATTCATGGCTACTACTCATCGATTTTATGCAGCTTAGGAAGGCTATCTAGCAATCATAAGGCTTCGAACTATTACCATCAACTCGCTCAACCTGGTGGGTGGCCAATCCCGAAAGGGGTTGAAATAGGGGAGCTATCCCCCCGAAAAAGGCGGTTTTCTAGGGCATTTCTTAGCTGATGCTGAGAGGATTGGGTTCTAGTCATGTGGTGATGGGCTGGTCTATCAGAATGAGAGTTGAGCGTTCTCTGCCATACCCATAGCTTACTCTGACTGTTCCTTTTACTTATATATTTTCTAGATCTCAAGTGATGGCGTCTATTCCGTGGATTGACCTCCCTACTGTCAACCTAGAGGTTGGCAGACTGGGAGCCAAAGCGTCACATTTTTCCTTTGCCCCTCAACTTTCCCTTCATAATTGTTAAGGGACACAGGGCCTTGGGTGGGGCTTTGGTGTCCCGGGCGTTTTCCGCACCCTCCTCAGCCCCTCGCCTCGGAGTGGCTTCGGTCACCTGGGTTTTCTTAGTGGTAAGCATGGAGGGTTTTGTGGGGGCGATCGGTTATGACCTTGGTTTTGCTCGGGACCTTGGGGCTGTTCGGTCAGACAGTCTGGGGAACAGCAACAACAACCCTCTTAACTACCACAGATCCATCCTAAGCTACATAAAATCCTCTAAATATGGCTAGAATACAATACAACAGACGTCGCCGGTACAGAAAGTGATAAACCTCGGCAATATATCTAGGTTCCATGCGAAAGTTAAAATACCTGGGAATGACAGCCATAACAGTAAAAGCAATGATTGGGTTCCCTGAAAACAACATCCCCTTCCCGGAATCTGATGCGGGGGTCATAAACAAGGTATTAACCCTATCCGGTGCGAGGTGGCTCTCTTGTTACATTACAATACTTGGGAGATATTAAGGTATTTCAGCATATTATATTTTTAGCTTCGTTCTTAAACACCAATACCACCCCAAATGAAATTATTGAAAGCGTGTGATTCTCCCAGGATTCGAACCTAGGATATCACCTACAGAACTTACATGCTAGAACCCTTACACCATCAAGACGCTATACCCCATTCAAGTGTGAGTTTTTCTGAGCGAGCCTGCATTATAGGAGATGACAGCTTTGGTCCAGAACATTTTTCTACCGAAAAATGTATATTATGTACTGTAGCCTGAAGGGGGTCTAGGGGGGGGGGGGGGGGTGTTCTTAGTCAAGGGGGCAAACTGAGTTTTAAGGGGATCTGCGTAGCTAATGAAAACAATATATAAATGCTTAAAAACTGTAAATACAACGAAAACCCTAACAAATAATTACAAGCCACCCTCGATCCTCCCCCCCCCCTTCTCTCTCTCTCTCTCTCTCTCTCTCTCTCTCTCTCTCTCTCTCTCTCTCTCTCCCCCACACTCACACACACAGTCTCTCTCACACACATACGGTACACAAACTCACTCTCTCCCACACACTCACTTTCACACGCTCTCTCTCTCTCACTCTCACATACACCCTCTCTCACAGTCTCTCTCTCTCTCACTCTCATGCTAGTCTCCTAAACACCGCATTAACCAAACAAGTCATTCGGTGGGGGGTGGGGGGGGGGAGGGTAGTCGACAGTCACGAGAGAACCAGAGAACAATACGATAAATTTACAGCCGGGGTATCACACGAACATGCTTTTTCCGGCAATTATGGTCTGGCATCTTCTTCGCTAATTGTATGCATAATTTCAGTTTCTTAATTAACCCCTTTTTACCTTTGATTCTGGCTAAGTACAAACATATGTAGAAAATTGTCCTGGCTAAAGGCCGATTCCATCAAAATTAAAGGCTCGCTTCCGTTCGCCAGGAAAACTAGACACCTAAATGGCACAAAACGTCTTGATGTTGATAAAGGTGGGACGAAAGGTCTTAACAATGTCAATGTAATGGGGCGAACGGCTTAAAATCTCAAAACTAATGGGGATAAACATGACGGAGAAGGGGGTCTAGAAAAAGCAACAACGCCCCCCCCCCCCCTTAATGGGCTTATAATAACTAGGACCCCAACAATTAGACCTCCCCCCCTCCCCACCCCCCCTCTCCATAATTACTAACCAAAACTCACATCACCTGCTGTACTCCTAAATGACTTAGGGGAGATGGTCGAATTGAATTGCTTATAATTTTATCATTAAATGTACAGATTAATATTGAAGTGGGTCTAGGGGGTGTTTTCTACAGCTTGATGGAGGTCTAGGGAACAAACTAAAAACCTATACACATATTGCTTCAAACTCCGTGTGTCCAGACATTATGGCTCGAACATTCCTTGATTTTGGCCCTGTCTCTCTTACAACTCTGGGGGAAGGGGTATATTGGCCCTGTCTCTCTTACAACTCTGGGGGAAGGGGTATATTGGCCCTGTCTCTCTTACAACTCTGGGGGAAGGGGTATATTGGCCCTGTCTCTCTTACAACTCTGGGGGAAAGGGTATATTGTCCCTGTCTCTCTTACAACTCTGCCAAGGGGTATATTGGGCCCTGTCTCTCTTCCAACTCTGGGGGAAGGGGTATATTGGCCCTGTCTCTCTTACAACTCTGGGGGAAGGGGTATATTGGCCCTGTCTCTCTTACAACTCTGGGGGAAGGGGTATATTGGCCCTGTCTCTCTTACAACTCTGGGGGAAGGGGTATATTGGCCCTGTCTCTCTTACAACTCTGGGGGAAGGGGTATATTTTGTAAGCTTGATAAAGGTCTAGGGAGGAAACTAAAACAATAATAAATACATAAATAAACATATAAATAAACACATAAGTAAATACATAAATAAACACATAAGTAAATACATAAATAAACACATAAGTAAATTAAAATGTAAAACTTGCAAACTAAACAAACCAAAATTGGGACAAGGACAATATAAAGTCAAATTAAATTATCAAAATACATAAATAAACACATAAATAAACACATAAATAAACACATAAATAAACACATAAATAAACACATAATTAAACACATAAATAAACACATAAATAAACACATAAGTAAATACATAAATAAACACATAAGTAAATACATAAATAAACACATAAGTAAATAGATAAATAAGTACACTAACAAATAACTCCTAACTTTAATTTGAATAACATCTTGTAACTATCCTGAAAGTAAACCTTGAAGTAGAGAAGGTTAATTGGATAATCTGTGAATAACGTGCAACAGTGGAGAGGTTCTTTGTGTGTGTGTGTGTGTGTGTGTGTGTGTGTGTGTGTGTGTGTGTGTGTAATAATAATAATAATAATAATAAACGGTTTATTAAAGAATGGCAGCCTCATGAGCTGAAAATACACATTTTACGATTAGTGGATGAACATGAGATGTACAGATATGAAAATGGTAAGCTCAGTTTACAATGGGTGAGTATAATATTCTTTACATTAAAACAAGAAATTAATACAATAATTATGCTAGTGCAAAATGCAAATTATCATAAAATAACCATGAGAGTATGTGATTTACAGTGCATATACAGTACACATTAATTTTACTCATATATATACAGAACATACATATATACGCATACATACACACATAAATACGCATATATATACATACATATATAAGAACATAAGAATATGCAGTAAGTGTGCATGTTCTTATGTTCTTATATATGTATGTATATATATGCGTATGTATGTGTGTACGTATGCGTATATATGTATGTTCTGTATATATATATATATATATGAGTAAAATTAATGTGTACTGTATATGCACTGTAAATCACTTACTCTCATGGTTAAAGTAAGAGATAGAGATAGCGTGTGTGTGTGTGTGTGTGTGTGTGTGTGTGTGTGTGTGTGTGTGTGTGTGTATGAGAGTGTATATGTGTGTGTGTACATGTGGGCCGAACGTCTTAAAATCATAAAACTAATGGGGCTAAACACAGAGGGAGAAAGTGGTCCAGAAAACCGGCCCATCTCCCCTTAATTTAGGCGATTTTAGCATTATGGTCATTTCCGCGTAGCCAACCCTAATTCTTGGGTAGGCAGTTTGGAGGCAAGATTAAATGCACGCAACCTCATTACACAGTAAAAGAAAATGGATAGGAAAAAGATACTTAAAGTGTCCATATATGTTTTGTTTTCTATGTGAGTGAGGGAGACAAAAGGTAGAACTGCTTGTGACGAGTGCCTCCCACAGAGTTGAAAGAGTGACAGGGCCAAGATCAAGGGACGTTCGAGCCAAAATGCCTGGATACACGGAGTTTGAAGCAATTTAAGTCATAGGAAGAGGGAAAGACTGTTTCAGGGAGAGAGTTACAGAGCTCAGCAGTTGAATAGAAGACAGACTGAGAATAACGTTTCACTCTTGGGATGGAGAGTTGCACAGAGTAGGGTTGCAATCTACCCTTTAAAGCTTGTTTGTTTTATTTTTCTAAGTGTATGAAGGAGACAAAAGGCAAAAATGCCTGTAACAAGTGTCTCCCCAAAGTTAAAGGAGTGAGAAATTCAAACAATAGTTTTTTGGTTTATAGTGCTGGAAAGAATAGTGGTGTGCTTGTTAAGTTGATAGGAGGAGGAGGTGTTTGTGAGAGTTAGCTGGATTACTTTATGTGTAGGTGAGGCACAAATAGAATCAGAGGGAAGCCAGGCATATGAAACAGGAGTTCCAGCAACTCCTTATCACATGCCAATGAGGTCTCCCCTGGATATTGCCTTCCTTAATTATGTTATGTGTATGAAGGAGACACAAGCCAGAGCTGCCTGTAACGAATGTCCCACTCAAAGTCGAAATGTCTGGCTACATCGAACTTGAAGCAGTTTAAGTCATATGATGAGGGAAAGACAGATTGGGGAGAGAGTTGCAGAGTTTACTTGTTGACTGGATGAATGACTGGGAAAATTGGTCCACTCTTGAGTTAGAGAGGTGGTATTAAACCCATCTAATACAAGGATAGAAAGGTACTAAATCACCGTCAATATACCCAATGACCTTTATATAGTATACCTTGTCGCACTACCAACACCAAACACCTCCAAATGAAATTAATGAAAGCATGTGATCCTCCCGGGATTCGAACCTGGGTTACCACAAAGAGGCCTTAAATACTCTAACCATTACACGATGAAGGCAGTTAAAGGTTAAGTACATGACTACAATTAATATCCATTTATGGAATACTGGATAACAATATAATCATGTACTGGACCCAACTGCACACTGAATAGCCTAATGTTTATGTGAGAGGACAGAACAATTTATGGGGCACAGATATATATGGAGAGAGAGAGAGAGAGAGAGAGAGAGAGAGAGAGAGAGAGAGAGAGAGAGAGAGAGAGAGAGAGAGAGAGAGAGAGAGAGAGACACACAGACAGAGAGAGGCGCAGACAGAGAGAGAGAGAGAGAGACAGAGAGATAGAGACAGAGTACAAAGGAGTACAAAGGAAATCAAGCAACAACAGATCTAGTGACCCTTCTAGGTTGCTTGTCCTCCAAAACACTGAGGATCAAGTGTCCAAACAGTGGTTTAGAGTGGGTAAGGGAACATTGGAAAGGGAATTACTGCCCTGGAACTAATGTCCGTGGCAGGATTAGGAAGTTAGTAGGGGACAGATGGGTTAGTAACTGAGGGGGGGATAAAATAAAGTTATTCATTTACAAACGCAGTCAGTCGCGGGTTTGAAGCAAAATATTTGTCTAGGTAGAGTTTAAATGAATCAACGGTGATGCAGTCTATAACGTTTCGGGGAAGCCCATTCCACAAGTTGACAGAGAGAGAGAGAGAGAGAGAGAGACAGACAGAGAGAGAGAGAGAGACAGACAGATAGAGAGAGAGAGAGAGAGGCGCAGAGAGAGAGCGAGATAGAGACACACAGGCAGAGAGAGAGAGATAGAGACACACAGACAGAGAGAGAGAGATAGACACACAGACAGAGAGAGGCGCAGAGAGAGAGATAGACACACAGACAGAGAGAGAGATAGACACACAGACAGAGAGAGGCGCAGAGAGAGAGAGAGAGAGACACAGACAGAGAGAGGCGCAGAGAGAGAGAGAAACAGAGACACACAGACAGAGAGAGAGAGATACAGAGAGAGAGAGAGAGACAGAGAGAGAGACACACAGACAGAGAGAGGCGCAGAGAGAGGCGCAGAGAGAGAGAGAGAGAGACAGAGAGAGAGAGAGAGAGAGAGAGAGAGAGAGAGAGAGAGAGCGAGAGAGAGACACACACAGAGAGAGAGAGAGAGAGAGAGAGAGAGAGAGAGAGAGAGAGAGAGAGAGAGAGAGAGAGAGAGAGAGAGAGAGAGAGGCCTAATTGTTGACTCGTGTTATAACCCAACTGCCTCCATAACCGTGCCTCCATCCAGTCTTGTATGGTTGCCTCACGAACTTCAATTATGTATAGGTTTTCAGTTTGTTCCCTAGACCTCCATCAAGCTTAGAATAACACCCGCTAGACCCCCTTTCAAGATATACTTTCAGGTCGGTTCTTCTTAAACTACAGGCTCGCTATCGCTCGCCAGGAAAAAATCGACACCTAAATTGCACGAAAGATGGATAAACAAATGGGGTGAAAGGTCTTAAAAATTACCAAGTAATGGGTCGAACGTCTTAAAATCACAAACAAATAGGGCTAAGCATGAGGGCGAAGAAAATCCAGAAAACAAACAATTCCCACGGACTGTAGGCAACCCACAGACGACAGAAAAGGGAAAAGTAAGGTTGGAGTTTTGCGTGGTTTTATGACGCTGACGTGGGCAAAAGTTTGGGAATGAGAGAAGTTGGTTGTGTAAGGCAAGTTTAAAGGATTGGTGATAAGAGTTTGTAAAAGACAAAATACACACACACACACACACACACACACACACACCTTTAACCTATTCTTAAGGGGAGATTTCCACTTGAGGGACTTTTTTCTTGACCCCTTTCTCTCTCATGTCTAGCCCCATTGCTTTTGAGATTTTCAGATGTTTGCCCCGTTAGTTTGGCGATTTTAAGAACTTTCACCCCATTTTAAGACCTTTCGTGCCATTCAGGTGTCGATTTTATCCTGGCGAGCGATAGCGAGCCTGTAACTTAAGAGGAAACGGCCTTCGGCTGGGACATTTTTCTACCGAAAAATGTACACATTAATCTTGAAAGGGACTCAAGGGGGTGTAATTTTAAACTCGCTGGAGGTCTAGGGAACAAACTAAATACCTCCCCTTAACCCCTTCACCACCATTGCGTAACTGTCATCATATTCTGGTTGCCAAAAGTACAAGGTTTGCTGTGCGTGGTTTGGTGTTAAGGGCAGATCTCCACTTGAGGGATTTTTTTCTTGACCCCTTTCTCCCTCATGTTTAGCCCCATTGCTTTTGATATTATAAAACGTTTGCCCCATTAGTTTAGCGATTTTAAGAACTTTCACCCCATATTAACACCTTTCGTGCAATTCAGGTGTCGATTTTATCCTGGCGAGCGATAGCGAGCCTGTAATTTAAGAGTAATCGGCCTTCGGCCGGGACATTTTTCTACCGAAAAATGTACAAATTTATCTTGAAAGGGGGTCAAGGGGGTGAAATTTTAAGATTGCTGGAGGAGTAGGAAACAAACTAGAAACCTCCCCTTAAGACTCCATGACGTGGGGGGAAAAGTTTGGGAATTAGATGGAGTTGGTTGGTTAAGGGGAGGCAGACCGTTTTTCTGGACCACCTTCTCCCTAATGTTTAGCCCCACTAGTTTGGAGATTATAAGACGTTCGGCCCATTAGTTTGGCGATTTTAACACCTTTCCCCCCATTTCGTTGTCAATTTTAAGACCTTTCGTGCCATTTAGGTCTCGATTATTTCTTGGCGAGCAATAACAAACCTGCAATTTTAAGAGGAACCGGCCTTCGGCCGGGAATTTTTTCTACCGAAAAATATAAAAATATAAAAAAAAAAACAGAAAAAAAGAAGATATACCGGGTATTATATATATATATATATATATATATATATATATATATATATATATATATATATATATATATATATATATATATATATATATATATATATACTGTATAATGTATATATATTATATAAGATAACAAAATATAAATTTACAAATACGTATATCTAAAACAAATGCTAATAATAATAATAATAATAATAATAATAATGATAATATCCCCTTAACACTGGGCCAATTAACCGTTCACAACCTGCCTACAAGAGCGTGATTCTGGCCGACTGATGCGAGCCCTGAATACTGAAAGGGTTGACGTGTATTGAGCCCCACACAGACCTATTGCGTGGAACCGGCTTTATGTTAGTGTTGAAGGGATAATCAGACTAATGGCCCTTTAACCCTCTCCGACATATGACGCGATTTTGAGCCTATTGGGGATACTGTAAAGCCTTTGTTGCCATCAGGGGTATTTAGAAACCTTTAGTTTAGTTACTTCAACCTCTGCAGTTGTCTTTGAGTTAGCTGTGTTGATCCTATTGGGGATACTTTAAAGCCTTTGTTACCATCAGGGGTATTTATAAACCTTTAGTTTAGTTACTTCAACCTCTGCAGTTGTCTTTGAGTTAGCTGTGTTGAGCCTATTGGGGATACTTTAAAGCCTTTGTTACCATCAGGGGTATTTAGAAACCTTTAGTTTAGTTCCTTCAACCTCTGCAGTTGTCTTTGAGTTAGCTGTGTTGAGCCTATTGGGGATACTTTAAAGCCTTTGTTACCATCAGGGGTATTTAGAAACCTTTAGTTTAGTTACTTCAACCTCTGCAGTTGTCTTTGAGTTAGCTGTGTTGAGGCTATTGGGGATACTTTAAAGCCTTTGTTACCACCAGGGGTATTTAGAAACCTTTAGTTTAGTTACTTCAACCTCTGCAGTTGTCTTTGAGTTAGCTGTGTTGAGCCTATTGGGGGATACTTTAAAGCCTTTGTTACCACCAGGGGTATTTAGAAACCTTTAGTTTAGTTACTTCAACCTCTGCAGTTGTCTTTGAGTTAGGTGTGTTGAGCCTATTGGGGATACTTTAAAGCCTTTGTTACCACAGGGGTATTTAGAAACCTTTAGTTTAGTTACTTCAACCTCTGCAGTTGTCTTTGAGTTAGCTGTGTTGAGCCTATTGGGGATACTTTAAAGCCTTTTTTACCACCAGGGGTATTTAGAAACCTTTAGTTTAGTTACTTCAACCTCTGCAGTTGTCTTTGAGTTAGCTGTGTTGAGCCTATTGGGGATACTTTAAAGCCTTTGTTACCATCAGGGGTATTTAGAAACCTTTAGTTTAGTTACTTCAACCTCTGCAGTTGTCTTTGAGTTAGCTGTGTTGAGCCTATTAGGGATACTTTAAAGCCTTTGTTACCATCAGGGGTATTTAGAAACCTTTAGTTTAGTTACTTCAACCTCTGAAGTTGTCTTGGAGTTAGCTGTGGGCAGAAAACTAATTTTGGAGAGGTAATTATAAGAGTGAGAGAACTCTATTTCTTATTGCTAATCTGGCAACCTCTGCGTCATATGAGTCTGAAGGGGTTAATTTTCTGTCTGTCTAGGCTGTCTGTATGTCTGTCTCTGTCTCTCTCACTCTCACAAATGGAAAAAGAAACAAAAAAATTCATCGGCCGACTTCCCCTAAAATGTCTGGCGAGCGATAGGGAAAAGATCGACACCTGAATGGAACAAAACGCCCTGTAATCCTTAAGATAATGAGACTAAACAGAAGGAAGGGGGAAAAGAAGCACCACCCTCGGATAGATACAGTTATAGTTAATGGAAGCGAACACAGAGTTATGACTTGTATCCGGCTTGGTCTTACTGGTGTTATTGTTGCTGTTGTTGTTGTTGTTGGACCAATCTGACTAATGTCCTTGTGGTCGTATTATGGCATTTGTTTGTTCTTAGTTGTTTGTTGTTGTTGTTGTTGTTTGTATGAGGTGAGTTTTCGCTGGGTTTGGAAGTTAAGATTAAGTTGAATTTGTTCTCAGGGGTTTGTTGTGTCAAAAATATTATTGACTTTGTTCTCAGGGGTTTGTTATTCTTGGCTTGAGGTGCGTTTTCATGGGATAGAGAAGTCAAGATTATGTTGACTATATTCTCAGAGATTTATTGTTCTTTGCTTGAGGTGGATTTTCGCGAGATTGGGAAGTCAAGATTATATTGACTTTGTTCTCGGAGATTTATGGTGGGTTTTTGCGGGATAGGGAAGTCAAGAATATGTTGACTTTGTTCACAGGGGTTTGGTGTTCTTTGCTTGAGGTGGGTTTTCGCGAGATTGGGAAGTCAAGAATATATTGACTTTGTTCTCAGGTGTTTGTTGTTCTTGGCGTAAAGTGGGTTTGTGTGGGATAGGGAAGTCAGGATTAGTATTGACTTTGTTCTCAGGGATGTCTTGTTCTTTGCATAAGGCGAGTTTTTGCGAGATTAGGAAGTCAAGATTATGTTGACTTACATATGGACCAATCTTGAGTTCAGGAAGCTTGCTATTAAAATATATCAGCTAATAATTATCATTAATCGGCGTTCCTATCATGGGGGGTGGGGGGGGGGGGGTTTCTGGACCCCCTTTAGTAACAAAATATACTGTTAAGTATAAAGAAAAAAATCGTTATTATGATTCAGATCGAGTAGTTTCATATTTTCCAATAAGTAATTAAGTGTGGTGTTTAGTGTAGTGAAATGAATAGGGAGAGGTGTTTGTGAGAGCTAGCTGGATTACTCTATTTGTAGGTGAGTCACAAACAGTGAGGGAAGCCAGACAAATGAAACAGGAGTTCCAGTAACTCCTGGTCACATCCTTTTGACGATTGGTGTCTACAATCTCCCCCCTAAATTATTTACAAAATATGTTACCCAATTTCTGTGCCACGGAGCATATCCAAAGTAGCCATGAAAATCCTATCGTACAGTCGCGCTAATAAGTGATTTCTCGGCACCAAGTATGTTTCGATCAATAATTGGAATCAGCAATATCTAAGCTTCATTTCTTCATATGGAGTGAAATATACAAACATGTTCCTACACATACCCACCATATTCAACATCCGACAGACATTAATACAGCACAGACCAAGCCACACGTAATGACAGCTGGGACATGACTTATTAGCGCTACACTTACCCACCCTATTAAACATCTGACAGATATTAATACAGCACAGAGCAAGCCAAACGTAATGACAGCTGGGACATGACTTATTAGCGCTACACTTACCCACCCTATTCAACATCTGACAGATATTAATACAGCACAGAACAAGCCAAACGTAATGACAGCTGGGACATGACTTATTAGCGCTACACTTACCCACCCTATTCAACATCTGACAGATATTAATACAGCACAGAGCAAGCCAAACGTAATGACAGCTGGGACATGACTTATTAGCGCTACACTTACCCACCCTATTAAACATCTGACAGACATTAATACAGCACAGAGCAAGCCAAACGTAATGACAGCTGGGACATGACTTATTAGCGCTACACTTACCCACCATATTCAACATCCGACAGACATTAATACAGCACAGAGCAAGCCAAACGTAATGACAGCTGGGACATGACTTATTAGCGCTACACTTACCCAACCTATTAAACATCTGACAGACATTAATACAGCACAGACCAAGCCACACGTAATGACAGCTGGGCCATGACTTATTAGCGCGACCGTACATAAAATCAACTATCTAATTTTGTACCATGCCATCATTGTGTGAAATGTTTGAACTAGCCATGCAAATAATATCGTAAATTTGCACAATACACCCTTCGTTCTTCATATAGACTGGCATTCTATTCAATTATGGGAAGTTAAGGGGCGAAGGTTGTTATTTTCCTGGCTCCCCCTTCTCCCTCATGTTAAGGGCGGGAAGGTTGTTATTTTCCTGGCTCCCCCTTCTCCCTCATGTTTAGCTCCATTAGTTTTGAGATTTTAAGACGTTTGTTCCATTAGTTTGGCGATTTTCAGATTTGTTACCTCATTTCTTTGTCAATATTAAGATCCTTCGTGCCACTTAGGTGTCCATTTTTAACCAGTAATTTCAAAACCGGCCTTTGGCTGGTCATTGGTCGTGACATTTTTCTAACAAAAACAAAAATGTAGAAAATTGTCTTGGGTGTGTGTGTGTGTGTGTTTGTGTGTGTTTGTTAAGCTTGATGGAGGTCTAGCGTCGAAACTAAGTAATTAATAAGTAAATAAAAAAACTGACACAAAACAAAATAAAACTACCCCCTTAACCCTCTCCGACATATGACGCGATTTTGAGCCTATTGGGGATACTTTAAAGCCTTTGTTACCATCAGGGGTATTTAGAAACCTATAGTTTAGTTACTTCAACCTCTGCAGTTGTCTTTGAGTTAGCTGTGTTGACCCTATTGGGGATACTTTAAAGCCTTTGTTACCATCAGGGGTATTAGAAACCTTTAGTTTAGTTACTTCAACCTCTGCAGTTGTCTTTGAGTTAGCTGTGTTGACCCTATTGGGGATACTTTAAAGCCTTTGTTACCATCAGGGGTATTTAGAAACCTTTAGTTTAGTTACTTCAACCTCTGCAGTTGTCTTTGAGTTAGCTGTGGGCAGAAAACTAATTTTGGAGAGGTAATTATAAGAGTGAGAGAACTCTATTTCTTATTGCTAATCTGGCAACCTCTGCGTCATATGTGCGTGAAAGGGTTAAGCCCCCTTCATTCCTGTCGTTCTATTCAATTACGGAAAGTTCAGCAATATTTTTCTGCTTGCGGGTTTAAGGGGGGAGGGTTGTGGGGGGTTTTCTGGGCCCCCTTCTCCCTCATGTTTAGCTCCATTAGTTTTGAAATTTTAAGACGTTCGGCCCATTAGTTTGGCGATTTTAGGACTTTTCACCCCATTTTTTTCAATATTTAGATTTTCGTGCCAATAATGTGTTGTTATCTTCCTGGCGAGCGATAACGAGCCTTTAATTTCAAGAGGAACCGGCCAAAAATAAAAAAAAATAAAAAATCTTGAAGAGGGTTTTTTTTTTTTTTTTTTTTTTTTTTTTTTTTAAGTCTAGGGAGGAAACTTAATAATAAATAAGTAAATAAATAAACAGACCAAACAATACCCCCTATCCCCTTTAAGCCCCGTTCATTCTTCTGCCATTGTATTAAATTATGGAAAGTTGGGTATTATTTTTCAGCTTGTGGGGGTAACAGCACTTAAGCCCCCTTCTCCCTCATGTTTAGCTCCATTAGCTATCAGATTTTAAGACGTTCGGTCCATTAGTATGGCAATTTTAAGACCTTTCACCCCATTTATTTGTCAATATTAAGATCTATCGTGCCATTTAGGTGTCGATTTCAAGAGGAACCGGTCAAAGCTACCGAAAAATGTACACTTATATCTTGAAGTGTGTGTGTGTGTGTGGGGGGGGGGGGGGGGGGAATCTTGGGGGTGTTTCTTTAAGCTTGATGGAGGTCTCGCAAGGTGTAAAATGATTGGACTAACCTTGCCGTTGTGTTCAATAATGTAAAGTTGGGTAATATTTCTCGGCTTGCGCGGGTACGACCAGTAACTCTTTATTATCGATGTTAACCCTTTCACGTTTTTATGACGCAGAGGTTGCCAGATTAGCAATAATAAATAGAGTTATCTCACTCTTATAATTACCTCTCCAAAATTAGTTTTCTGTCCACAGCTAACTCAAAGACAACTGCAGAGGTTGAAGTAACTAAACTAAAGGTTTCTAAATACCCCTGATGGTAACAAAGGCTTTAAAGTATCCCCAATAGGCTCAACACAGCTAACTCAAAGACAACTGCAGTGGTTGAAGTAACTAAACTAAAGGTTTCTAAATACCCGTGATGGTAACAAAGGCTTTAAAGTATCCCCAATAGGCTCAACACAGCTAACTCAAAGACAACTGTGGAGGTTGAAGTAACTAAACTAAAGGTTTCTAAATACCCCTGATGGTAACAAAGGCTTTAAGTATCCCCAATAGGCTCAACACAGCTAACTCAAAGACACTGCAGAGTTGAAGTAACTAAACTAAAGGTTTCTAAATACCCCTGATGGTAACAAAGGCTTTAAAGTATCCCCAATAGGCCCAATAGGCTCAACACAGCTAACTCAAAGACAACTGCAGCGGTTGAAGTAACTAAACTAAAGGTTTCTAAATACCCGTGATGGTAACAAAGGCTTTAAAGTATCCCCAATAGGCTCAACACAGCTAACTCAAAGACAACTGCAGAGGTTGAAGTAACTAAACTAAAGGTTTCTAAATACCACTGATGGTAACAAAGGCTTTAAAGTATCCCCAATAGGCTCAAAATTGCGTCAAGAACGTGAGAGGGTTAATCCTTTCACTCCACACACTACACATTTGGTTGGTCCAAGATATTAAGTATGACTGAATATTAACTTACTATATAAATATAAATATATAGTCTATTTTGTTCCAGCTGAGGGTAAATTGTCATGTTACTATCTTGGTTACTAAGCTATAAGGTAGATTTTGTAGCGAAATATGTTGTTACTTGTTAAAAATTGGCATTAAGGGGAGGTATTTAGTTTGTTCCCTAAACCTCCATCAAGCTTAAAATTACACCCCCTTGAGTCCCTTTCAAGATAAATTTGTACATTTTTCGGTAGAAAAATTTCCCGGCCGAAGGCCGGTTCCTCTTAAATTACAGGCTCGCTATCGCTCGCCAGGATAAAATCGACACCTAAATGGCACAAATGATCTTAAAATTGACAGAAATGGGGCGAAAGTTCTTAAAATCGCCAAAATAATGGGGCAAACGTCTTAAAATCTCAAAAGCAATGGGGCTAAACATGAGGAAGAAAGGGGCCAAGAAAATAATCCCTCAAGTGGATATCTCCCCTTAATACAACACAGACACATAGTCGTTTCATATTTTTCTATTAAGTATCGAAAAATAAGTCGTGTCGCTGCTGTCATTACGTTTTGCTCGCTGTGTGCTGTTTTAATGTCTGTCAGATGTTGAGTAGGGTGTGTACAGACAGGATCATGTTTGTATATCTCACTCGAAAGGATGAATTAAGCTTAGATAGTGCTGATACCAATTGTTGAGCGATATATACTTGGTGCCGCGCCATCACTTATTTGACCGACTGTACGTAAAATACCATATACACTGAAAAATTAGTTACTACTTTCATTCAATTTCCTTGTCATCTTTAAGACCTTTCGCTCCGTTTAGGTTTCGATTCTTTCCTGGCAAGCGATAGCGAGCATGCAATTTCTTACGTTGATGGAGGTCTAGATAGGAAAAAAACAATATATTAACACCTAACGAGCGGCCTAGGCGGTAAATAATATGTAGCCACCAGTGGGGTGTTTTTACCCAAAATAGGGCTGTTTACGTGATCATTTTCATGCCTAAATAAGACCCAGAGCGTAAAACAAGTATCTATCCCTGAAAGGGCATAAACAGAGCTTTCCAATGACACCACAACGATCCTTGTATGACCGCTAGTTTTCTTGCAACAACCGCGCAACACGAGTGCAAAAACCATGTAATTCGGTACTTTCCCCATACAATTCACTATGTAGCGAGTGTGAGAGGGTGGAGGAGGGTGGGATTCATGTCAGTTGGTCCACTGCGGTGGTCTGGAGCAGTCATACGCTCGCTACTCTCCTGCCACCACTTGTCTCTCTCTCTCAGCAACATTACGTGCTGAAATTGCCACACGACTTATGTTGTGAGCCGGCACATAGTCCAAATTTCTTTCACTCGACATATGATGCGCGCCGCCAGTTAAGGGTTAAAGATATATAATATATAAATGTAATATTAATACTAATCATAAATACATAAATAAATAACAACAATAACAATAATAATAACAATCTATCTATCTATCTATTGCCTGACGCCGTGATCCCCGAAGGGGTGGCCACGAACGAACCGCCCCCATGCACCTCTGTCCCCAGTCAGTCGACGCCCCTTCCCCCAACCAGCACCGCCTTCGTTCATGTACTTCCTCACTCCATCCTTCCACCTCTCATTCGGTCTACCTCTCCCTCTCTGTCCCTCCACCTCGCTCTCGTACACCCTCTTAGTCATTCTCTCGCTTTCCATACGTTCCATATGGCCGAACCATCTCAAGTTGTTCCTTTTCACACTTTCCAGCACATCTACCTCCACACCACACCTCCTTCTTACTTCCTCATTAGTCTGTCTATCCCTCCATGTAACTCTGCACGCATTCCTTAAGTAATTCATTTCCACTGCTCTCACTCTTGGTCTGAGTCTCTCAACCAACGTCCATGCTTCGCTTCCGTAAGTCAGTGTCGGGATTACCACACTGTCATGCAAGGACTTCTTCACTTCCATACTGACCACCCTATTTCTTGTTACTGCTTTCAGCGTTCCTACAACCCTCTTCCCCTGTTGTACCCTCTCCCGCAGTTCTTCATCCATAGTCCCATCTTTACTCAACACACTGCCCAGATACTTAAAAGAGTTGACGATCTCCATAGCCTGACCGTTCAGCTTCACCTCACACTCTGTGACTTCACCCCTTTCGATGACCATAACCTTGCTCTTCCCCGCATTTACCTTCAAATTCCGTTTTTCGCACACTGTTCCAAACTCATTTACCAGACCCTGCAACTCCCATTCATTATCACTCATCAGAACTGTATCATCCGCAAACAGCAGTATAGGTAGCTTCCACTCAATTCCCTCCCTTTTCAGCGATACACCAACATCCACTGCTCTTCCTAGTATTTCTTACATGACTCCATCCATATATACAGTAAACAACCACGGGGACATCACACACCCCTGTTTCAAACCAACATTCATAACAATAATAATAATAATAATAATAATAATAATAATAATAATAATAATAATATATAATCCAATGCCGGTAATAATAAATTAATAATAATATTAACCTAATGTTTATATATTATCACTCACAACACCAAAACCCTCCCATTAAAATTAATGAGCGCATGACCTCCAAAAATATATAATGATAATAAAAAACATCCTCTTAACTCAGTCTTAAGAGTATTGCTTTAAGGGGAGATTTCCACTTGAGGGATTTTTTTCTTTACCCCTTTCTCCCTCATGTTTAGCCCCATTGCTTTTTGAGATTTTAAGACGTTCGCCCCATTAGTTTGGCGATTTTAAGAACTTTCACCCCATTTATGTCACTTTTAAGACCTTTCGTCCCATTTAAGTGTCGATTTTTTCCTGGCGAGCGATAGCGAGCCTGTAATTTAAGAGGAATCGGCCTTCGGCCGGGACATTTTTCTACCGAAAAATGTACAAATTTATCTTGAAAGGGGGTCAAGGGGGTGTAATTTCAAGCTTGATGGAAGTCTAGAAACACACTAAAAACCTCCCCTTAAATGATGAACTGCAATCTACCAAGCCCATGCCCTCAATTCCAACAAGTCATGATGTATACTCGTGAATTTCCTGTGGTTACTGTACAACGCATACTAATACATGTATTGTGTTTCCTATGTGCATGAAGGAGACAAAAGGCAAACCTAATTGTAACCAGCGACCCCTCCAAGGTTGAAAGTGTGATAGAGAGAGAGCCAAAATCAAGGTACAGGCGCGCTAATGAGTCATGTCCCAGCTGTCATTACGTTTGGCTCGTTCTGGACTGTATTAATGTCTGTCAGATGTTGAATGGGGTGGGTAAGTGTAGGAACATGTTTGTATAATTTAATCGATATGAAGAAATGAAGCTTAGATATTGCTGATACCAATTATTGATCAACACATAAACGGTGCCGAGACATCACTTATTAGCGCGACTGTACGTTAAGGGCAGATTTCCACTTGAGAGATTTTTTTCTTTACTCCTTTTTCCTTCATGTTTAGCCCCATTGCTTTTGAGATTTTAAGACGTTCGCCCCATTAGTTTGGCGATTTTAAAAACTTTCACCTCATTTATGTCACTTTTAAGACCTTTCGTGCCATTTGGGTGTCGATTTTTTCCTGGCGAGCGATAGCGAGCCTGTAATTTAAGAGGAGCCGGCCTTTGGCCGGGACATTTTTCTACCGAAAAATGTACAAATTTATCGTCAAGGGGGTGTAATTTCAAGCTTGATGGAAGTCTAGGAAACACACTAAAAACCTCCCCTTAAAGGTAATTTAGGTGTGTTGGAAAGCAGTGTGGTGTATGTGCTTGTTAGATGTTGTGAAATGAATAATAGGAGGAGGAGGTGTTTGTGAGAGTTAGCTGGATTACTCTCTGTAGGTGAAGCACAAATAGAAACAGTGAGCGAAACCAAGGAAACATACAACGCAATGTTGAAATAACTAAGAAAAGTTGACATTGAATTATAAACACCATATGAAGAGGAGAACTTTATTGACACCGTTTTAATTAACACCCGTTCTTAACATTGAATATAAACTTTATTGACACCGTTTTAATTAACACCCGTTCTTAACATTGAATATAAACTTTATTGACACCGTTTTAATTAACACCCGTTCTTAACATTGAATATAAACTTTATTGACACCGTTTTAATTAACACCCGTTCTTAACATTGAATATAAAACTTTATTGACAAAACCGTTTTAATTAACACCCGTTCTTAAACATTGAATATAAACTTTATTGACAACCGTTTTAATTAACACCCGTTCTTAACATTGAATATAAACTTTATTGACACCGTTTTAATTAACACCCGTTCTTAACATTGAATATAAACTTTATTGACACCGTTTTAATTAACACCCTTTTCTTAACATTGAATATAAACTTTAATTGACAACCGTTTTAATTAACACCCGTTCTTAACATTGAATGTATTCTTTATTGACACCGTTTTAATTAACACCCGTTCTTAACATTGAATATAAACTTTATTGACACCGTTTTAATTAACACCCGTTCTTAACATTGAATATAAACTTTATTGACACCGTTTTAATTAACACCCGTTCTTAACATTGAATGTAAACTTTATTGACACCGTTTTAATTAACACCCGTTCTTAACATTGAATGTAAACTTTATTGACACCGTTTTAATTAACACCCGTTCTTAACATTAATCATCAATTACAAGGGGAGATTTCCACCTGGAGTTTTTTTTTCTGAACCCCTTTTTCCCTCATGTTTAGCCCCGTTGCTTTTGAGATTTTAAGACGTTCGCCCCATTAGTTTGACGATTATAAGAACCCTCGCCCCATTTAAGACCATTCGTGCCATTTAGGTGTCGATTTTTTCCTGGCGAGCGATAGCGAGCCTGTAATTTAAGAGGAACCGGCTTTCAGCCGGGACATTTTTCTACCGAAAAATGTACAAATTTATCTTGAAAGGGGCTCAAGGGGGTGTCATTTTAAGCTTGATGGGAGTTCTAGGGAAGAAACTAAATACCTCCCCTTAATGCACTTTAATAAACTAATGAAAGCATATGGTCGTACCGGGATTCGAACTCGGGACACCACACCCAGAACATATGCATCTAAACCATAATAGCTTCATCAATTAACCCCTTCAGACTCATATGGTGTTGTATCCCCCTTCATCAATTAACCCCTTCAGACTCATATGGTGTTGTATCCCCCTTCATCAATTAACCCCTTCAGACTCATATGGTGTTGTATCCCCCTTCTCCCTCGTGTTTAGACCCATTAGTTTTCAAATTTGAAGACGTTTGGTCCATTAGTTTACCGATTTTCCGAACTTTTACCCCCTTTCTTTGTCAATATTAAGACGTTTCGTGCTATTTAGGTGTCGATTTAATCATGGCGAGCGATAGCGAGCCTGTAATTTAGGAGAAACTCAATGGCTCTAGCAATCCGGGTACAGTTGACTACATAAGTGTGTGTCCAGGCATTTTGGCTCGAACGTCCCTTGATTTTGGCCGTCACTCTTTCAACTATGGGGGAGGCACTCGCTATAGACAGTAATGCCTTTTGCCTCCCTCAATCACATAGAAAAAAAAAAAAAAAAAAAAAAAACATTAACCCCATCTGTACCGACGACGTCCTTTTAATTTTATTCTGGCTACTACTAGACGATTTTATTCAGATTTCCAAGGACCTCCAACAATTAACCGGCTTCGACCTATCTCACCTAACCCATTTTACCACCACAAAGCCTTCTTAACCTGCACAACATCGTCTAAATATAGCTAGGATAAAAATAAAAAGACGTCACCGGTACAGAAGGCATTAAGGGGAGGTGTTTAGTTTGGTCCCTAGATATCCTTCAAGCTTAAGATTACACTCCCTTGAGCCCCTTTCAAGATAAATTTGTACATTTTTCGGTAGAAAATGTCGGTTCCTCTTAAATTACAGGCTCGCTATCACTCGCCAGGATAAAATCGACACCTAAATGGCACGAAAGGTCTTAAAATTGACAGAAATGGGTTGAAAGTTCTTAAAATCGTCAAAATAATGGGGCAAACGTTTTACAATATCAAAAGCAATGGGGCTAACCATGAGGGAGAAAGGAGTCAAGAAAAAAATCCCTCAAGTGGACATCTCCCCTTAACCCCTTCACGTAACTCTCATCATATTTGGGTTACCCATTAGAAGATGTGTCTTTAGTTTGTTGTTGTTGTTGTTGTTTTTCCCCAAGCTGCCTGGCCGAACAGCCCCAAGGCCCCCCGAGCAAGGCCAAGACCATAACCGAGCGCCCCCACAGTACCCTCCCTGCCGACCACAATAAAGCCTGGGTGACCGAAGCCACTTTAGTTTGTAATCCACCTATCCGACTGGAATGGGAATATAATTATATAATCTCCATCAACTCTCTTATAGTAACATACTGTAGGTCCTTCTTAAGGGGAGATGGCCACTTGAGGGTTTTTTTTCTGGACTCCTTTCTCCCTCGTGTTTAGCCCCATTGCTTTTGAGATTTTAAGACAGTCGCCCCATTAGTTTGGCGATTTTAAGAACTTTCGCCCCATTTCCGTCACTTTTAAGACCTTTCGTGTCATTTAGGTGTCGATTTTATCCTGGCGAGCGAGAGCGAGCCTGTAATTTAAGAGGAACCGGCTTTCAGCCGGTACATTTTTCTACCGAAAAATTTAAAAATTTATCTTGAAAGAGGCTCAAGGGGGTGTAATCTTAAGCTTGAAGGATATCTAGGGACCAAACTAAAAACCTCCTCTTAAGCTGCATAAAATCGTCTAATTTTAGCCAGAATCAAAGGTAACAAGAAATCATGGGGATGAAGGGGTTAAGGCATTTCGTGTATGGGGGAGGGGGGGAGATAGCGTATTTATTTGCTTATCAATTTTATTTTGCTCATCAATACTAAAAAAAAAAATTCTTTCTGACATAAACTTATGTTGGCTCTGTCACTCTGTCAACTCTGGGGGAGGCACTCGTCACGGGCAGTTTTATCTTTTGTCTCCCTCATCCACATATGGCACACACTAATGGTACAGTACAGCGGTAAATAATGGCCCCAAATCTGTTGAGCCCAAGCCGTCATTTCCAGCAATTGGCGTCTGTTCTAATACCAC